>OX438808.1:13997462-14265717 GCA_949316475.1 Hypomecis punctinalis | reverse complement strand
AATATGCACAGCAATGAACTGTTGTATTTGTGGCTAACTACTCCTTGTTTATAATTATGATTCATCTACAATGGATTGTAGAACGTTCAGAATATGATTCAAAACTAGCACTTGCCTTGCCAAATATGTGGGAGTGTAATATGACTCTATGTATGTTTGGTTTTGATTAAATTTAGCCAGGTCATTTACCTATTAGAACTTCACCTGGGTTTGGTATTTTATAACATAGCTGTAATAATAATTAATTTATCCTTTTCCTGTTTGAAACAATAAATATACGTAAGCAATATTAATTTGTAGTATTCTGGGTTTTATGAGATAGTTTGTAAAAAACAAAAACCAGTGACTCAATTCACAACAAACAATGAATATTTTTTTAATAGTTAATACCCAGCTTATTAAGCCCCGACAAAACCAGGGGTTATAACAATTTGGGGGATTACTTAAACTTTTTAATTTTATACTAATTTAAAGCCTAGCTCTGTGATTTTTCTAGTTGATAATGATAAAGTGAAGATAACATAGAAAAAATGCAGCATGCAAGTCTATACGACATTTTACAATTTACAGGTGATGTTCACAGAGGAAGATGTGAAATTTTATTTAGCAGAACTAGCGTTAGCATTACAACATGTACACAAATTGGGAATCATATACAGGGACCTCAAGCCGGAGAATATTTTACTCGATGCCGACGGTCATATAGCACTCACAGACTTTGGCTTGTCTAAGTTACCGCCGAGTAGCGACAAGGCGTACAGTTTTTGTGGCACTGTAGAGTATATGGCTCCAGAAGTCGTCAATAGGAGGGGACATACGTTTGCTGCGGATTGGTGGTCTTTCGGCGTTCTCATGGTAAGTTTATTTCATATTATATTTTTCTCACACGAAAATCTAATCAAAACACGAAAAATTAATTTCACATCTGAACCTTTACCTTTCCTTCAATCTCATTTTTGGTTTGCGACATAATAACTGGACCAGACTGGCGCAGAACAGGAAAGCTTAGCGAAAAAGGAAGGATACATGTGCCCTTTCAATCATCTGCTAATAGTGATGGTTATGTTACCTCGTAGACTGGAAAGTTTAGCATACATTTTAACACCCAGATAAGCTTCACTGGTCATGAGTATGGTATGAGGAAGATGCGCGGTTTTCGTGATATCCTGTACCAATACCGGCGGCCTTTTGTAACTGCCATTACTGACTGGTATATTGAAGGTATCGTCTGGTAGGTCGACGATATCGTCAATATCGCGGGTTGAACTAGGACACGATTGTCAAAGGACCGAGGCAGATGGCACTATAAGAGAGCTTCAGTCAGGATTAGATATTGCGCAGCTTGTAGCTGGGGCCGTTCAAGTTTTACGTAAACAGATTTATTACAATTATATACTCCTCCTCCCCCCTTGTCAGCAAAAGTAAGCAAAGTTCTTACCCCTCCCCCCCATTCTTACGTAAACATTGGTACCAATATACATTTTTCTTTTTAATGGATTCGTGAGCAGCAGATTTAATTCTAGAAATAAGAAAATAGATTTAGCATATAGGACTTTAACACACACATGCGAAAAGAAATAAATAACTATTGCTGACGTTATCACCTTTTAGACCTCCCCATCCCCATGTCATCAAAAATAAGCAAATGATAAACCCCTCCACCCCCCTATAGTGCTTACGTAATACTTTAATGACCCCTAACCTCATTTCCGCCAACTTGTGTGACGCGGCCTATAATGTCCATTACTGAACATAGGCCTACACACGACGGACGATTGGGCCAAATCTGCCACGTTTGCCCAATGCGATTTGGTAGATATCAGTCAATAAGTACCTATATCATGTCAATTCTCAATTCAATGCGATTGTACGCGTTTTGTAGATACTGAAACGTAATGAAAGTACTCAAGTACATAACGCCTACACTACAATGTTACTTTCTGTTGAGCCGTTTTCCTTTCTTTTGTATTGCCTTGTAATAAATTCTAACTACCTATGTAGCTGCTTTCAGGGAGGGCGGATTTATTTTTTGCTTCTTCAATATTGTTTTTATGAGGGTAAAATTTGCGTAGGTTTGAAAGGAGCTCTACGTCAGACTAGATCACGCCCACGCCGCATTTAATAAGGTTCAATATTAAAGTTACTGTATTGTTACCAAAGTTAAGCGTCGTTCGGCACGGTGAGTGTTTGTATTGGTGACCGCGGGTAGCATTTCCAACTGAGCGCTACCGTGACTCGGATGACACGTTCAATTGTAGATCCCGGTTGTTCTAACCGTTTAGCCATGTCAGAGACTTCAGGCGGCTTAAAAACTCTCACTAGCCATCCGGCCTATACGAACTTAATTTACTTAGGTACTGTTTTCTTTTCAGTTTGAGATGCTCACAGGAAATCTCCCTTTCCACGGTTCAACGAGACACGAAACGATGACCCAGATATTGAAAGCGAAACTCGGTATGCCGTCGAATTTAAGCGAAGAAGCGCAGTCTTTACTGAGGGCGCTTTTTAAAAGAAATCCACAAAATAGGTGGGCACACTATCAATATTGTTGAATGCTTGCGCTATTTGCAGAAAGTTTTTACTTAGGGCTAAAGTATGAATAGGTACAGGCCCCGGAGTCTGTAGAGTATAAAAAAAAAAAAAAAAAGTATTTATAGATAACTCAACTCTGTTATAACTTTTTATTTTTTAATACCTACCTAAACCGATTTGATAAGTGATATAACCTTATACTCTTATGGTACTTCATAGTAATCATCTATAGATCAACTACTTAAAATGGCAACTACATGGCAAAGTATTATGTCTTATCCTATGTGCTTATGGACTTGGTGGTCGTCCATGTCGAGATGATGATGATAGGATTACATCTCGCAAAGGACTTCAAAGGTGTACTCCACCGGGCGAGGTGTTGTGCCCGGGAATAGCTATCCGACAGTGTAACATTTGGTCTTAATATGGATCGGCCGCCGCTGAGGATTTCGTTTGCGCGATGCAGACTCCGGCTTGTCATTGGCTGACGATAGTTTCCTCGTTTCGTGTGGTGGCGCCACATGTAGCGAAGTTACTCGCTACATGCTGTTAGCTAACAGTTTTCCACTACACTTACATCAGAACCGATTTAATTAGGCCAGGAAATAGTTTTATGCAAACCTTTAAAAGTGGGATATTTTTCTATGATGTTTATGTGTGTGTGTGTATGCGCGCGCGTGTGTGTGCGTGTGTGCGCGTGTATGCGTGAGTGTATGAGTGTGTGTGTTAAAAATTAGAACCTTTGTTAAATACCCTGTTGTTTTTAGGTTGGGGGCGAGTGCTAATGGTATAGAAGACATCAAGAATCACGAATTTTTCGCGAGTATAGAATGGGATGCGCTCTACAGAAAAGAGGTAAGATTTTAACCCTGATAGCTAAGAATAATGTATTTCTATTTATTTAATCCATCAGCCATTTGACGTCCACAGCTGGACATTGGTCTCCCCTATGGATCTTCGACAAGATAGGTTAGAAGCGGCTTGCATCCAGTATGATCCTGCGGTCTTGATGAGATCATCTGTCCACCTTGTAAGTAAACGTCCTACGCTGCGCTTGCCGGTACGTGGTCTCTATTGAGAACTTTTCAATCACATCGGTCATCAGTCCTCCGAGCTGTGTGCCCTGCCCACTGTCATGTTAACTTGTCAATACGCTGGGCTATATCAGTAACTTTGGGTCTTCTACGGATCTCCTCATTCCTGACTCGATCTCGCGGAGAGAATTATTTTTTATTTCAAACTAGCGACCCGTCCAGGCTTCGCACAGGTGTATTATACGTATAAACCTTCCTCTTGAATCACTACCTATTAAAAAAAAACGTATCAAAATACGTTGCGTAGTTTTAAAGATGTTAGCATACATAGGGACAGACAGATAGCGGGAAGCGACGTTGTTTTATACTATGTAGTGATTGAATTAATTCATATAATGAAACACAATGCTAATTTACTGCTTATTTCTTAAGGGCACAGTTCATTGGAAGCAGTAGTAATTAACAAGTCGCATTACTTTGATGAGTAATGCATCAGTAAAAGGTTAGTCTACATTGAGGCAACGTTCCACCATAATGGCATGTAGACAAGCCCTAATACTACCTTTATCGCACCTAAATCTCTACCTAATCACTTAATGGAAAGTCTCTGTCTCGCATTCATGAATATACAATGATTTGAATACAAATAGCCTTCCAGTTCCATATTTTAGTTTATTTTGTAAACACAACCGAAGAACTGAGTCAATCGTTCGATGTCTATAGATTAGACACGTTTCTTGGTTCTCTTGTTATAATGTTGGTAAATATTGTAGTGTTTACACTACGAGTTTGTGATAGCTGATTTATTAATTGATTAGATATCTATTACATCGTATTCGAAGTAATTTGGCTTCTGTTAGTTCTGTTTTGTTGTATATCATTTTTGAGAGCGTGTGTGATAACCTGAGGTCGACGGGACTTGGCATTCCAGTGATAATGTAATCTAGTGTGGAATTAACCTAAAATACTTAGATCAGGAAAGCTTTGTCTTGGTTAAGTTGGATGCGTGATTTGAGTAGTAGGTATTTGTTATTAGTAGGGTAAAAATAAATCGCAGTAAGGAACCTTAGCTTTGCACGACTTTGTCTAGATTTTATTACTTTTTAGAGATAAACAAGCAGCTCCATCGAGACTTGGCTAGTTTTTTACAGAGTGTTTTTGTTGGGATTCTGATGTTCACTACTTTTTATAGAAAACAATAAAGGTTACCAGGTACTCCAGATCTTCGATTATCATAGTTTTTATAGTTTTCCTTTAATGTGGCCATTAAATCCTAACTCTGTACCAAGTTTCAGCTCTCTGAGTTTATAGGAAGTACTAGTTTTATTCTGATGATCGTGAGTGAGTGTCATAAATGCGAAACTTTGCTTTCGCTTAACTTCGGAACTAAATGACCTCAGACTTGAAATTTTTTATTTTAAGTATGTGATTTTATAGCAGGTTATGGTTATATATGGTTCCAGTAAAGGATGGTACGGCAGTGTTTGCTTCGCGCTCGACTTGGATCGTGTAATTTAATGACTTTGGCGGTATACGAAGTTCGCCCGGTCAACTCGTATAACAATAAGAAAAACTTAAAACAATTTAGATCTCGTGGTACATTTATGTATGTAGATAAGAAATCTTATACATTGTGCGATATCTGTGACCCGTATACCTACGTCATTTGAAGATCTGATTAACCCCTACAGGTGGTTCCGCCGTTCCGGCCGGCGGTGTCGCGCGCGGACGACGCATTTTACTTCGACTCGGAATTCACGTGCCGGACGCCGCGGGACTCCCCCGGCGTACCCGCCTCGGCCAATGCGCACGAGTTGTTCAGGTGACTACTGTGAACTAATCGATTCCTACAGGTCGTACCGCCGTTTCGGTCGGCGGTGTCGCGTGCGGACGACGCGGGTCTCCCCCGGCGTGCCCGCCTCGGCCAATGCACATGAGTTGTTCAGTTAACTACTGCGAACTAATAAATCCCTACAGGTAGTTTCCGGTCGGCGGTGTAAAGTGCCGGACACAGCAGGACTCCCTCAGCCAACGCGCACATGTTGTTCAGTAGACAAAGCATGCGACCACGAAAAGCCACGACAAGAAACCTTTTCGACGTGTGACAAAGTGACAGATAGATATTTACCTACTTCGCCATAACTATCTCGTTCTGACACGTCGAAAGATATTACGTGGTGCGCATCCTAGCCCGGCAGATAAATACTGCTAATATCGAGAGATTTTGTCATTTGATTTCTTTTTATAACCCATCTGCACCCCACTCATGACAAAACGACAAATTGTTTGACCACCTATTTATCCTGTCGAAGAGAAACAAAGTATAGAAATGTACAACTGACATTCAAAGTGGATAAATGGTTGAATCACTTTGCCATGCTATGGGTGCTGGTATAGTAAGAGTATATCGGCCTTCGATGCTGGTGGTCCCAATTTCGGTTTCCGGACGGCAGTGCGTCGTATTTTTTGAGACAACTTTACTACTATTCCTAGTATGTTCAAAGTTAATACTTTTCACCTCAACACCAATTAATTAACGAGACAATACTACTACAGCTTCGTACATATCTTTGTATCAACCGTGGCGTGACCTCAGCGTGTATTTCACGACCAGTCATATCCTGCTCATACAAATACATGACGTTCAACATTAAATTAAGTTGTCGCATGCTTTAGAGATCATTGATCTCATCCGTCTTAAAATTAGATAAGGAAAATAGCGATAAAGTGCCTACGTTTTATAAAATGACAATTTTCACGAGAAGGTAAACGAATTCGATAAAATTTTGAATATTGAATAAAAAAATCGGCCAATTGCGAGCCGGACACGCGCATAAAGGTCTCGGGACCGTATAGGTTCCCCCATAGCCATAGACCCATTTCAAGAGTCTACCTGTTGCCGTTTTTGATATCGAGCAAAATACGGCAAAAATACTAGATTGTATCATAAGGGAGCAAAAAAATATTTTTACGGCGAGGGCGCTTTTTGAATCCAGAGCGAAGAGAGGGATTCTAGAGTAGAATCCCGACCGTAGCGAGGGATTCTTCAGTAGAATCCTGAACGTAGCGAGGGATTCAAAGTACGTCGCCCGAGCCAAAAATATATTTGCACCCGAGTGGTACACTCTACTTTTCATCACCTCTATGAGAAAACAAAAAGCACCTCATATTTTATTATTTAATAAACCGTAGAGTAACAACTAAGTTGAAATTAAAAGGTATCTAATAATAAAACAAATGAAAACTTCTATTTACATTCTTTTCATTCATTTTCTTGGCGCTGTACTCTAACATTACAAATACTTCCAAATCCAAAAAGTGCGCGGCAAAGATAATTCCGTCGCACTTATAAAGTTCCTTATAAAACCCCTCCTTTGGGCGCACTTAAAGGCGAACCATGTAGTCCTTTGTGATGAAAAACACGTTTGTTGTATGTTGCACGGGAGCTTCCCTAAATATCTATTTTATTCTGTTTTTAATCATTATTGTTATAGCGGCAATAGAAATACATGCATTACCTATCTATGACTGTTATCGCGGTTCATAAGAAATAGCCTGGTGACAGACAGATGGTCAGACAAACATCGAAGTCTTAGTAATAGGGTCCCGTTTTTACCTTTTGGGTACGGAACCCAAAAAAGATTTTGATAAGCTTATATGATACAAACATGTTAAAATATCTCACAGAGATTGAAAAATTTCCTAATAACTGTGGTATGTATCTGTAATATAACCATTGCTGCCTTATTTTTGTAACATTATATTCCTACGTACAAGGAGAACGAAAAAATTTATCAAAGGAAAATAGAAGCTTGATATCATAATAAAAGAAAATATTTCATACTGAACACACATGTCCACTAGTAAGGCGCGCCGCTAGTATATCGACAAAATCAAATAGTATTGGGTTTTTCCTCAAAGTTATTTATGGCCGATAGCTATCGAAGTATCGATATGTGGTTACGCCCTATTATGTGTTAAGTAATTACCACATCACCAAAAAAGCCTTGGATTGTTTGATGGAATCATGTTTATTTGAGTCCAATTTACGAATTCTTCGCTAAATAATAAGAGAAGTAAAAAAACCGTCCATGTGCGAGTCCGACTCGCACTGAAGGGTTCCGTACCGCTGCAAATATTGGGAAAGGGAGGTAACGCGTAAAAATTACAAATGACACGTTTTATGTATCGAGGCGCTATTAAATTTTCAACTCGATTTTATTCGTTATCATAGCAGCCATACTAATCATTGTCTAAAAAATCTAGTGTTCATTTTTACTACCGTACTTATCCCTATAAGTCCGCTTGTGTTGTCACGGTTCCTCGGTCATTATTAGGTGTGTAACCCTAAAAAATGAAAAGTATGTAACACTGTAGTGGCTTAGGTAGTAAACAACCGGGACCTACTTATTAATGAGTCACCCGACCCATGGTAGCGTCCATTTGCAAATCAGCAGTATTTGTAACTAAATAGATTTTATAATAAAGTAAGTAAGTGATATGGGTCAGGTGGCTGGTCTGTGTCAGAATATATAACCGCCAGAAGGCCTCTGACATGGCCGTGGTACGGTTAAAATAACCGGCACCTACAATTTAACGTGTCATCCGAGCCACGGTAGCGCTCTGTTGGAAATGCCACCCGCGGTCACCCATCCGAAGACTGACCGTGCCGAACTTTCGCAAAAACCTACTCAAACTACGCTATGAACGCTACGCTATTATATTTTGAGGTTTGTGATACAATGATACAAAAACCTTGTATAGTTTTAGAAGTCCGTAGAAAATGTCATCGTATCGGAATTTACGCTCGGGTTATTTGCAAGTGACAAACAGGCTTCGTAGTAATTATCAACTTCCCGCGTGATTATGCAAAACAACAACCTTAGATTGCGTCTTGATAACATCTAGAATGTGACGTCACGTACAGCCTTCGCTATACGTTCGCATATCGTATGGAAGAGGATGTTTGAATAGTTAACTAGTTTTAACTGTATTAAGAGCACTTGTGTTGTTTTTAAACTTTCACGATTTGAGCACTTTATCTATATACTACTAGAATTATCGAGCAATAAAATATAAGATAATTCAACACCTCAAAGAGTTATCTTTGTGATAAGCATTTCAATAATCTAAAGCGAACGCAGGATTTGAACCTGCCCCTTCGGATCACTAGCCCGACGCTCTAAACAACTTCAGATTTTTGAAATGCTTATCACAAAGATAACTCTTTGAGATAAAATCTAGTGTGGAAAGCACTCAAAAATAAAATCATAAAATTCAACACCTCATTTACCCAACGTTTCGACCAAGTTCCATCAGTCGTGGTCACGGGCAGACTAGACTTGCGAAGCCGTATCACTCAAATTGAAATGATCACCACGGTACACCACACTAACAGTATCTGTTAAGGTCTGCCCACACTATGCGGTTTGCCACCATGACTTTTGGGTCGTGGAGCTTGATCCAATGACCAGTTCCTCCGTCAAGGAAATGCGCGGCTATTGCAGACTTCTGTATCTGGTGGTTTTCTTATTGCGCGATAAGTCCCGTAGTATAATCTCAGGCAAAGGCCTCCCTCCCCCAGATGATAACATATTTTTGTTTAGTTTAGGTTTTATTGCCTTCAGTTCAGTTGACCCGGCCCCCCGACCGTCTAAGCAATAGCAATCGTTTATGACTTCGAAGTTGTTCATTCAACGATTGCTTTCGCAATCCGCGCAAAGCAATTGCGGTGCCAAATGACTAAAATGAAGTCATAAACGATTGCTATTACGATTGCTATTGCTTAGGCGGTCGGGGGGCTGGTTTGATTCCTGCTAGGTAATTGTTTGGGTGATGAATTTAAGTAAGTATCTGTTCTGGCTCTGGATGTTAATTGTCCTTGCCTTTGTGTGTATTGCATGGTATCCCCGACACAGGGATTGACATAGACAGTTCTTCACCATGACAAAAATAGAGCTAAACGCAATATAGAACTAATATTTACTACTAATATGTACTAATTATAGGTGTAGAAAGCGTAATTTTTATTTTCGGACATATTTTACTCGTCATTGTAACCAGCTCAACCAACCCTAAAACAAAAAAATAATCAGCTGTTTTATAGTGAAATGTCCATATGGTGACTTCGGGAATACTGATAATAAAATAATTCAACATGGTATATACTGAGCGCCACACAAATCGGCAGATGAGATGTTAGCCGCAGATGACACTTCGCCGTGATTGGCTAATTATTGCGCATGTGTGCACAATTCCGACGTCGCATGTTGTAATGCCTAGGGAGCGCGCGGGAGGCATGAGGTTGGCGGTCGGGTGTGCCCCGGCGTCTCGTTTCTCTGGCTTCCGCTAATGCCTATATTTCGGCTAATGCGCAGAGCTCTGCGCATAACTTCCCATCCGTCGATTTGTGTGGCGCTCAGTATACCTAGTTAGAAACTTAATTTTTATTTTATTTTCAGAGGATTCAGTTTCGTCGCGCCCTGTTTGCTCAACGAAGACGACAATAAAACAGTGACCAATCAGAACCAGAATCACGTGGCGCCGAGCACCAAGACTTCCACGGAAGAGTTTTGGTCCGGATTCGTCAATAGGAACAATTTCTTCGATGAATACAGGTATGCTATAGTAAAACTGCGGCGTTCAAATCCTGCCGTACGCGTTTTTTGGCGTGATAACGTCTTATAAATCTATGAACGCCAGCTGCACACACGAAAAAGTATCACATTCTGTCTGGGCCGAACGTGCAAGCGAGAGCGCGGAACAATTCAACTTACATGTTTTCCGTTTTGACATTATCACGTAAAATTTTCGCCCGTAAACCGATTTTACCGACAACAAATTTTTTTCAATCAATCAATCGTTTATTGCACCATAATATGTAGTATAATTTACATGCAGGTCTTAAGAAACATGTTTAGTATCTATATTCTATAAGTTATACATATGACCCTATTAGGGTATAGCAATATTGTTAACTGTTACGGTTCTTTTAACTGTTACGGTTACTTACCGAGCAAACGAAGTTATAGAGAGTCTCAGTTTTGATTTGACGGTTTTGCTTCCGTCTGTCCAGATATTGATTCTCATCTACAGGTCGCATTATGGAACACGAAAAAATCCATTAATATATTCGGTTATTATATCCATTAATCTAAGGTTGTCGGCTATTTTTGATTGAGGGGTATTTAAACTGCAGCTAATTTTGGCAGTGGCACTATTTATCACCAAATTTCAATAATATTTAGGACGTCTTGTTGGACAGTGGCTACTATTAAAATAATTTTAATGAACTAACTTTACTATGTCTAAACTAAAATCAAGAAACAGTACACATCGGTCACAATGCTTCCAAATATCCTTTGAAATTTCATCCTATCATTCAATGACAGTACTCTTCTTTACAATATTATGTAATCTATTCTTCTATCTATTATTTAATATCATAAAATGCTATAATATTTTAAAACAATAGCTTGTCATGTTATGACATGCGATAACGGATATCAGTGAAAAGTTTAGCAGTTTTATCTTATCTCTATTGTTACAAATTTTTCATGATTTGGATTAGATGACCTGTCCTTATACTGGATGGGAATCATAGAAATGACATGTTATCCTTGTTATGTCCTAACAATGTTATGTTCTTTTTTCATTCACTGTTAACACGTTAATAGTGGTACTGCACCACTAGCATAGCAAAAGGACAAATTGTCTTTCCGTCCATTTATCCCCTAGGAGTGGACACAAAATATGAATTTTATGGACAGAATGGTAGTACTGTACTAGCCTTTTAATAGTCCACTGCAGGACGTAGGTCTACCGACGAAGGGTGATTGGGCCATATTCATCACGCTGGCCCAGTGCGGGTTGGTGCATTCACTACCACTAGACCACCACGGCTTTACAATGGTAGTAGATAAAACGTATCAAATAAATTCTACTAATATTATAATAATAAAATAAATATAGTTTAAAATATAGTTTTGTATTTAAAAAAAAAACTAAAAAACACGCTTAGGAGTCATCAATTTTTTTTTTATTATAAATGCATTGTCATCGGTCTTTAATAGGCGTGCAAAGTTTAAAGAAAATCTGATCGCTTAAAGTAGATCAAAATCGAGCTCAAAGGGGTTGGTTACAAGCAAGGCAACATGCAGGTGAAACTAATAAAAGCGTGTTAATTTTTGAATTGCTTCAGTGGCATAGCGCGGGTTTTTGCCGCCCGGGGACGTCCGGAAATTATGCCGCCCTTATCATTTGATGTTATAAAGCGCGAGCGCAGCGAGAAACTTTACTTTTTGTAATTGTTTTTCAATAAAATATAGATTTAGACCAAACTCCGAGATCAAAAGTGATCAAATAAGTGTTTGGTGTTATACAGGGTGTCCCTGAACTCAACGTCAAGCCGGTACGGGGTGAGAGGTGGGGTCACACCAGTTCCGGGAAAAATATAAAAAAACCCCACTTTGTTATTTGAATTTTTACAGCCAAAATAAAAAATATGAAAATCAATACCTTGAACCATATTTTTAGGTACTGTGACCACATGTTTCACAATTTTTCGGTGATATTTTTACTAACATGACCTTAAGTAGGTAAACGTACTAATGAATCGCAAAAATTAGGCATAAACTATTACTAAGTAATATGGTAATATTTCGAAAAAAAATCTCCTATTTAATATAGGCTGAATCAATCTTTTTGACGGCTGCGAAATTAGCTACAAGCTGCACAGTGCACACATATCCTCTCTTACTCCTCTAACATATGAATACTACTGCGCAACCACCCGACTAGTGTTCACAGACGCCAAGGCATTTGATTCGCCCTATAGATATATTATGATGTCTGTTTCTTATCGCTTTTCTGTCAATCTAAAAGCATAATAAATTACTATAAAACTTTTAAAAAATACAAGCTTTTGAGATCCTGGATACCATGTAGCAGCAGATTGCTAGCCAAGACAAGTAAAACGAGCCCAAACACGACGGGTCTATCTTATTTAGTACAAGAGCTCCTATGGCCACGTTCCGTCTCCATCGTCAGATCAGCTCCATGGTACTATATTATTGCATTGTCACGCGATATACATATGCGTGCAAAATTTTCAGCTCAATCGGAAACCGATGAGTTGGTCAAATTGAACACGCAAGATTCCAACCGAACTTGCATACACACTTGCAAGTTAAATAAAAGCTTGTATAAACGTATCTTTTCTTTACAGATTAATGGGTGAGCTGGGTACCGGTTCATTTTCCGTCGTGCGTCTCTGTGAGCACAAGGCGTCGAGAGTACAATACGCAGTCAAAATCATGGACAAGTTACAGTACGATCCTCGCGAGGAAATTGAAATTTTATTGAGGTAAAGATAACTCGATAAACATAATCACCCGAAGATAACGCGGTGGTAGTCGCCTGATAATGAAATAATGAGATTGAAGCGTGAATCATTGCGTTGCAATGTATATTTTTGTCTATTTGCTCTTTGGTATTTAGCTGTGTTTTTTTTGTAGCAGGATTTCTTGCTGAGTATCAGATTTTAAAGAAATTGTCTGTCAATGCCCAAAACCACACACACTATTGGCTTTTCGGTGAAGGAAAACATCGTGAGGCCACCTGCATTTGTCCGTAGAAGAAATTCGATGGCGTATGTGAATCCACCAACCCGCACTGGGCCAGCGTGGTGGATATGGCCCAATCACCCTTCGTGGGTAGACCTACGTCCTGCAATGGACTAATAAAAAGGCTGACCGCGCGCTGACCGAGACAATCAGCCTTAATAAATTTTGAAAAGCTTTCAGTACCTATAAAATTATCTATATTAGTGTAGCTTCTTATATTTTTAGAACGTCCCTAGAGGAAACGAATCCACCTTAAGTTTGATGTGTATCAAAGACCCTCTTTCAAAAAAGTTTGGTCATACAGGTACAGTCAGCACCCGCACATAATATCCCTCCGCGGCGTGTACTCGGAAGGCGGCCGTATATTGGCCGTGACGGAGCTGTGTCGCGGCGGAGAGCTGTTGGAACATATAACTCAGCGCCGGTACCTTCCCGAACACGAAGCTGCGCCGCTGCTGCGAAATGTCCTACACGCTGTTAATTATCTACATCGACATACGGTAGTTCACAGGTATGTACATAAAACCATCATTATATATGTCGAGTGGGAACCCGAATAAAGCTTTTTAAAAACCACAGATCCGCTAGTCAATTCGACTACCGGCTCTGAAGCAACAAAATAACTCACTATATAGCAAATCAGGCTGTATAAAAGTTGCTAAGATGATTTGAAACTCTAAATTGAATTCACTGGCTGTATTGAGGGAATTTAACTAATTATCTAGCAAAATAGCAATGTAAGAGTCACTTAGATGATTTAAAACACTAACTTGAATTCACAGGCTGTACTAAGGGAATTTAACTAACTGCCTAGCCTTAAAATAACTAGAAAAGCGAACAAGGACTATTCTTACACTTATTGGAATTTATTCTAAATTAAAAGCACAAAATCACAACAGGAACAAGCAGTTTTAATTCGAATTTTAACAAAGATTTACTTACAGTGTGTCAGCCTCGAGAGCTCGTCACAAAGTGCCTTTTAGATGCTAGGTTCCAATCCTTCCCAGCCGCCATAATAATAAGTTTCACCATAAATTACTGCAGATGGCGCTGTAGGCTTTAGAAAAACATTGGAACCTAGCATTTCCACTAATGTTGGTTAACAGAGAGCTTTTTAAAAGCGATTATTAAATACAGAAGTAATTTAGAAATAACAAAATAGATTTCTTACATCGTGAATCAAAATCAATAATGAAGTTACTCAAATATAGTCTTAGTCAAGATTCTTACTATTACGATTTTATTTATTAATTTGGTAATTTAATTGAACGTGATGCAATCATAAATAATGTACTGATTTTTAAGGTGAATAAGAATAACAAATTATCAAGGAATAGTTAATTAATGCTTAAAACTAAGATGCCGGCATCGAGGCACTATCACGAACGTCCGCGAAGGTACCCGAAGTCGCCAGATTCTTCCTCGCGGCGACATATAAGTATAGATCAATACACAGACAGATAGAGAGCTGTTGGCTCAGCGCCGATACCTTCCCGAACACGAAGCTGCGCCGCTGCTGCGAAATGTACTACACGCTGTTAATTATCTACATCGACATACGGTCGTACACAGGTATGTATATAAAACCATCATTATATAAGCATAGATCAATACACAGACAGATAGAGAGCTGTTGGCTCAGCGCCGATACCTTCCCGAACACGAAGCTGCGCCGCTGCTACGAAATGTTCCCCACGCTGTTAATTATCTACATCGACATACGGTCGTACACAGGTACGTTAAAATAGATACAGACACAAGTCAATACCTACGCATAATATCTTCGGAGTGTATTCGGAAAGCGGGCGTATACTGGCCAAGACAAAACTTCCGCAACGGTGAGTTATTAGGACCTATAACTCAATGCCGTCCAAAATATAGCCCACTAACAATCACGAAGTCTTAGTGCTATTGCAAATGAGCGTATTTCCACAGCTGACGTTTTTCAATTATTTCAATATTTTATGAATGAACTGCACTTAGTAGTCGACAATAGCATGTTCTTATAGGGTCATATTTTGTGGCTGTAGCGAGACGTTCGTTTGCGATCGGCCTCAGGCAGTTAAAAGTACACAATTTCTTAAATGGTTGCTCTATTTTCAGAGACATAAAGCCATCGAACATCCTATTCGCGACGGCCGAAAAGCGGCCTGAAGACATTCGCCTGGTAGACTTCGGTTTGGCCAAACAGCTTCGCGCCGAAAATGGCCTTCTAATGACTCCGTGCTATACCGCCAACTTTGTGGCGCCCGAAGTGTTGAAACGGGCGGGATATGACGCGGCTTGTGATATTTGGAGCTTAGGTATGTACTGTTACTACACAGTCTTCTTAGTATAGTATAGTGATCCAAAGATTTTCGCCTCGTAGACTTCGGTTTTGCCCAAACAGCTTCCCGTGGAAAACGGCCCTCTAATGTCTACCGCCAACTTTGTGGCATCCAAAGTGTTGAAACGGGCGGGATATGACGCCGCTTGTGATATTTAGAGCTTAGTATGTATGTATTGTATACTATATCAGCCTTAAATTTTTTTTTAATAGTCTACGTCATACGCTGCGCTTGCCCGTACGTGGAATCCAACTTGAGAACTTTTCGACCCCATCAGTTCCCATCGATCTGACTACGGGACTGTAATTTGAAACCAATAAAGACGTCACGATTCTAAGGAAAACCTTTTTCAATCTGAACACCACGGCTTTTGTACGTACAAATTTTGGCACGGCTTGGGAATGTATTTTCCAATACGTTCCCATACGTCTATATTTCTGACTGTGTACTAATCAGAAACAACAGGAAACAGTTTATTTACGTTGACTTTTACTGTACGTTTTTGTTTACGTGTATTTTACAGGTGTGTTGGCGTACATCATGCTGTCAGGGAGAACGCCGTTCGCTTCCACCGGTGACGACACGCCCGAGGCCATATTGGCAAGAATCGAATCTGGAAAGGTAATTTTAAGTTGTGATTTCAAAATCGCTGTTATTTCTTTTGGCACATTTTTTCAGCGCTGCCGCACTGTAAAAGTCAAATCATTACTCAATTGTCGAGACGATTTGTATCGCAGTAGCAATTTTATGTCTTTTTTTTTATTTTTTTTTATGTTCGTCATTCTTCTCCTCCAACACAAGTCGGAGACGTTAGCAACAAACACTAAATACAAGATTTTACAGACGTGTATGCAATTTTCGTGGGGTGAAATAAAATATGTTAACAAGATTTCTTATTTTTTTTGCATGTTTTATTTTTTGTAGCGTATATTTTTTTTTTCTTCATTTATGTACTTTTTTGTTTTCTTTCGTCGCATGCTTTTATATGTCAGAGGGTCGAGGAGTGGAGCTTTGTGCAGTTGCTTGTAGCTGGTGTAGATATCTAGGAGAGGTCATTAAGTTTGATTCTGTCTATACCTAAAATTATGCTACTTAACTGATCCACTTCCGACTAAGCATATTACTGGTTGTTTACAATTAGCGCTGATATTCTGTTGGAAACAGCAAGTGACGATACTTCCGATATTGAGAGCGTAGTTGGATTGAACTGGTTTGGCAGAGTAACGTGTTTATATCGGCTCAGGTGGAGCTGTCGAGCGGCGTGTGGCGCGGCGTGTCGAGCGCGGCGCGGGACTGCGTGCGCCGCATGCTGCAGCTGGAGCCGGCGCGACGGCCGCGCGCCTCCGACCTCATACAAGAGGTACGTTTTATTTTTATATACTACGGGACTAATCGCGCACTAAAATTACGAGATAAATAAATACCTCCGAGCCGAGTTGCATCGACCGTGGTTACGGGTCAGTCTACCCGTGACCACGGTCGATGCAACTCGGCCGAAACGTCGGGACGAGGAGGTATTTATTTATTTCGTAATTTTAGTGCGCGATTGGTCCCGTAGTATATAATAATAACATTTTCAAATCGCGACAGTTTAAAAACAACAAGAGGTGCGTTCTCCACAACTGCGGGATACGGGCCAAAAGCGTTCTTCTTACGGCCTCTATGTATTAACGGTATTAATTTGGGATTGCGGTAGTAGAATTAAGAGCGCTTTCACATATGGCCGTTTAGCGCTTATAAGTGGCGCTGCAGTAGCGCGACTCGTATCCATAACATATTTCAGTAGTATTTGCAGCAGCTGCTGCGCGGCAGAAGCACGACTGCAGTGCTTTTCGAGGTAGCGGTGGCAGATAAACCGCGTAGTCAAGTGTGATCGACAGTCGGCGTTAAATCAGTGTTACGAGCATGAAAATTTGTGTCTATCTATCTTGTGTAGCAAGTTGCAAATTATCGCGTTGCGTCTGCAGCGCGACTGTGAAGCTCGTTGTCGCTAGTGACGGCGCGGCGTCGCGACTTAGCCGCGCTACAGCCGCCGTGAAGTGAAGGGATTCGCTGTGCAGCGTTACAGTCGCGCGACAAAAACGTCTATATGTAAAAGCGCTCTAAAGGTTTGGAATGTTTGCAGCCATGGCTGCTGGCGCCGGCCGCAGCCGCGGCGCCGCCCGCGCTGTCGGCGGCCGAGGCGCCGCCGCCGGCCGCCGACCTGCGCCGCGCCGTCGACCTCACCTTCCAGGTCAGTAAAGTACGTATTACCCCCTCTTCTTTCTACTTCACACTATTTCATGTAGACATTATCGCACCTTAGCATCTAAACTTATACGTCGCGTTACTAAAAGAACGCTGGACTGTCAAGCTCCGCACAAGAAAAAATAACTCCTACTCGTATTGCACTCGTCATAGGAGTTAAATCTCCTTGTAGCTTTTCTTTTACATGGCGCGACATGTACCGTCATCACTTTTAATAAATCTGGCGCAGATCCACTTTTATGGGCAATATACTCGTATACCCATAAAAGTGGATCAGCGCAGTTTGAGTTCACCATTTTTGTTTTTCAAATCGAGCGCCGACTCAAGTCATGTACAAGGGCGGTCATGACGCTAGGATATGACGTCATGCGCAGGGTCTAATTTTAACTTTCTGTATCTGTATTCTTCACTACGGCGCGATCCAACTTGCACTTGGTCGATATTTACGTGCCCGTAATCTCTTTTGAGGTTTGATTTAGTTCGATATGTTTCATGATGCAAACCTTCTTTTATCGCCTATCTTCCCTTTCTTGTGTCAGTTACTTAATAAAAGCAATATTTTCCGTTGTTTACTTCTGTTCGAATAAACATTGATTGTTTTCAACCCAAGTTGTAGGCTCAATCTAATAATGGCTGTGATGTTAGCTAAAAGTTGCGGATAACCTAATCCTCGTGAAGCTGTTAAGTGAACTTCAGTTAGGAGTGGACTACCCACAGCTTGTGTAGGCTGAATGATACAAGTCAGCGGATGTGAAGTTAGCCACAAACGCGCTGCAGTAGCGCATACATATTTCAGTAGCGCGGCTGCAGCGCGCTGCAGTGCTTCGAGGTAGAGTTGGCAGATAAACCGCGTAGTTAAGTGTGATCAATCGGCGTTAAATCAGTGTTACGAGCATGTAAATTTGTGTATACTAAGCGCCACAGAAATCGGCGGATGGGAAGGGCAATATCCAATCAACGCGCAGCTTTAGTGAGCTTCAGTCTGGATTGGATATTGCGCTGCTGGTAACTTCACATCTACTGACTTATATGATTCGGCTTATAGGTAAATCTAGCTTTTGCTCGCAGCTCCGCCCGCGTAATGTTTTGATTTTGTGATATTCCAAGGGAACCTATTGCCGGGAAAAAAAGAGTGTGATCACTCTCCGTCTTTCAAACTATGTCCATGCCAAAAACCAAGTCAATCCGTTGATCCGTTGCCGCGTGAAATAGGAACAAAGCAACAAACTTTTCAGATGAATAATATTAGTAAGGATCATATCCGTCAAGTTTTTTTATTCAGCCTATAACAATCTGAAATTTGGCTACGTTCATGTGGCCCTACAGATGGTAGGGACATTACTGTACGATATTCCTGTTGACCGCAGGCCCTAACGGCTTCACCTCTGACACCACAAGTGCTGGGTCCAGTGACACAGTCGTCGCTCGCCCAGCGCCGCAACAAGCCGACCCGCCGGTTCCCCCCCACACAGCTTTAACCCTCGTATACGAACACCCCCCACCCACGGACGTAAGTATTCTACCAAACAAATCAACGTATCAAACTTTAAGTCAAATCGAATGTTTATGTAAGCGTTGGTTATTGTGCGAAAGCTTTAAACGTGTGTTAAGATTTTGATTAGTGTGAAATTAGAGAAAAAGAAACCGCAGAGTAAGGAGAGAGACCGCATAAACCTCTAGCTGAAGTGAATTTTGCAAGTTAATGTAGAAAATCAATTTTTTACCGATTAAAGAATTTTACACAAAAATGACGACACCACAATAGATATATAAAATTATACAGCGCCACAGTACTGTTATCTATGTGATTATTATAGCGCTCGATCGGCTTCCCTCTGTCTTTCAATGCCTTTTCGGCGCTGGGCACTCATTCAAATGCAGAAAACCCTTCTGGTTTATTCTATGTCCGAAGTGCGTGAGTTAAGAAAATACGCCCGCATTTTAAGACTACGTATGCGTAGTCTTAAATGGATCATGGCGCATTGTCATTTCTGTTTTCAAGAAATTATGCGAATCTCTACCCTACTCTGTGTATAGCGATAACTTATAATCGCCCCAAAACGCAACGGGAAGACTTATAACATCTAGAAAATGACGAGTCGGTCGAAATTGTTATGTATAATATACTCGCAATTCGCATGTTGAAGAAAAGTGTTGAATTGTCAGCAGCGGCCAAATGTTAACATAATATACGTGTTATTTACAAAATTAAAGACAAAATAAGACATTTGATTAACTTGGCGGAGCGTTCGGACTTAGGAATCGTTTTGCACAGAAGTCTCGTTTCCTTTGATTATATATCTGTCTAGATACCGAATTGGCTGAGCAAAACAGCCCACAAAATATTACCTACAATCACAGCCTATAATAATAATATATGGTGTGCCTATGCATACACATTTTGACAGTTTAGACATAATATGTACGCGCACAATGTCAAAGATCTGGGCCGTTTTCTTTGTGATTGATGTTTATATAATTTCCATCTAGACAGATAAAAATCAAAGCTCACTTGCGTTTATTAAAAAGATGCAACTCGTTCTTTGTTTCCATTGTTTTGAACGCTCCGTGCTATGTGTGAAAGACATAAGTTTAATCACACAAACGTATATGTAAAAAATAATAAGAAAACAGAGCTTGTTATGCTCTTTAAAACTTTAATGATACGTTAGTACGCTTTTTAAATGTTATTATTTTCGTATTCGTAATTGCGTCATGTTTGTTACATTCCAACCTACATGTTTTTCTTGACTCTATGTATTTCGATTAGTTGATCGTGTAGTACTTATCAGAATTGTATCTTGCGTTTAATTATTTTTACTCGAAGATTAACGGGCGCTTAAAAGTTTTATAGCTAAGCTAGATAAGAAAACGTTGGTTGATGATAGTTTAAACTGTTCTATAGGCATCATGCGAAATATTTTTTCGGATAAAGCGCCCAATTTTATTCGCGTTGAAAAATGAAAGAAGTCTATTTTGATAAGATTATAAGAGTACATACGTGAAAGTTGTCTTCCTTCCTAAATTGTGTAAATTTTAAGCAAACCTATATTTTTAAACTAAAAGAGTTTCTTGCCCACCTTGTTAAATTCTCAAACTCTTTCTGTGCCATTAGACTATAAATCGAAAATATTTTATCTCGTCTTATTTAAAAACGTGCAATTTTAATTGTACTTTTAATTTTAATCACTTGAGAGTCAAATTATTTTTAAACAGTATTTTTCTTTTTGCAGTCACAAAGTACATTTTGTGTACTAAATCAGATGTTGATTATATTTTTATAAGAAGTATCCATTAAGCTTAAGGATTATTAGGTGGATAAGAATTATTATATTAATGTGTAAGTTCTTCTAATGTTAAAAGAATAGTTATCGTAAGTATTAGTTAAACTAAGACATTACATTGCATTTGAACTGTCGCTGTTTGCATAATCATTGTGAAGTCAAACATTACAGTTAAATATAAGGAGTAATTTATTTAGATATTTGTCAAAATGTAGTGTAATAATATTTTCCTAGAAATAAGTGTAATGTCAAGGGATGTAGGTACTCAGTATTTATTTTCTTCGCCACATTTTTATAAGTATTGAAATCCTCGATTCTGTTTACATTTTTAAAGCAGACAGCTAAAACATCTATTTATCTCTTTTCTTTATTCAAGATTTTCATCCGCTTACTAAAACAGTACTTTAAAAACTTTGATAGGGATACCCAGCCTATACGAACTTACTTCCTTTAAGCCTTCTTACTGAATGAACAAAAGCATTCTTACTGAATGAACAACAGCATTCTTACTGAATGAACAAAAGCATTCTTACTGAATGAACAAAAGCATTCTTACTGAATGAACAAAAGCATTCTTACTGAGTGAACAAAGCGTCCAGTGGCATTATCGCTCACTTTCAGAAAAGCTACTTTAGAATATGGTAATACAGAATCGAAACCAATGTTAGGGACTCCATAGACCATGCTTCCAAACGCACTACGTACACTCAAAGTTGCCAATTTAGCGACTTGATCGCTACAAATGTCGACTTTTCTTTGTTTTGGCGAACAAATAAACACTTTAGCAACAAAATAGTTTAGTTATTTTATTATCTTAAAACTAAAACTTCTGTGGATTTATCTATAAATGTACTGTATTTCTTGCTATAGGTCGAATCATACAACTTGGCGTCTGTGATGTTAGTTACAGGCTGCGGATAACCCAATCCTCACGCAGTTGTCAAGCTTTAACCAGGATTGGGCTATCCGCAGCTTGTAGCTAACATCACAGCCGCCAAGTTATATGATTCGGCCTATACCTATATCTATTATATCTTCTAAAAGACTATGTAAAAACTGAATTGACAACATTGACCACATCCATTCAGACGTCGTCTGTTTGGAAGCATAGTCAGTGGCACCCTTTGTCCAATCCCAAAGAGTGTGTTGTAAATTGGCACATAGTGACTTATCTAGTCTCAACTTATGAAATGTAAAAATGTGGTGGACGTCAATCATTCTCATATCACGTTAGGCCTAACTTGCTCACCAAAGCATGAACAACTGATCAATTAATATTAAGTTAATTATACAAGGACATTATCTTTCACAGTTAACTGAGAGGTATATTTTTGAAATTGATTTATAATACGAGTATATTTTATTATGTACTTATAAAATACATATTATTATGATGGTAAGTATTCCAGCATTTGATATTTTGTAGTTGTATTAAGTCTAGAGCTTTTTATATTATTCTTACTTTGCATTCAACCTGATTGTTATGAGTTTTAGTGTTTAGTGCTACTTAATAACTATTAAATAATTTAGGAATCATTGTCATATTGTAAAGATCTTGCATGCTCGTAATAATTAACATCCCCTAGGCAGGCTGTACACTGGAAGCATGAGTGTGTAGTGTCTCTTTATCACTTTCATTTATGTGCAAATGTGCACAAAATTTAAAGTTATTTGTTAAATTAGATTAAAAACAGCAGCCTAATAATTCCTAAATCTTTTTGATTTCATGATGCTAACTCATTTTCATTTTTAAAAGTGTAAAATAGAACATGAAATAATATAAATTAATAAAGGTTCTTAGTTGAATGAGCCATTTGGTTACTGTGAAGTGGGTTTTGGGATTAATTATGAGTATTTGTGCAAAACTAAGCGGGTAGTTAAATTATATTATCAGTACTCTTTAGAGACAATGTATAACTTATCAAGAATGCGCCAGTATTCTGCCTAGGATTTGGTAAAATTTATAAATGCAAGTACAAAAATGTCCCTGGTATATTAAAGATTTCTTCACAAGCCTATTGCAGGCCTTAAAAAGCCTGTGTATACAGGGTTATTCAGAACTGGTTTACTAAGCCGAAAGGAGGTGATTCAGACCATTATGAACAGCTTTTACTACGGGGCCAATCCGGAATCCGAGAAATAAAACAGCTTTTTCATACATTTTGTAAATAAATAAATATTGGGGGACATCTTACACACGGCCTCTGACCCCAAACTAAGCAAAGCTTGTGATATGGCTGCCAGAGACAGATATACTACATATACATATTTTAAATACATGCTTATATAAATATTACCTAAATAACACCCAGACACAGAGCAAACACCTATGTTCATCACACAAATGCTTGCCCTGGGCGGGGATCGAACTCACGCCTCTTGTAATCCAAAAGTCAGGTTCACTAACCACTGAGCCACCGAGGCAGTCGTACATTGTGGATTCCGAGTTGCAGTTTTGTTTGGAACAGTTGATATTTTCCTCATAGTAAAAATTGGTCATAATGGTTTTAATCAACCCCCATCGGTTTAGTAAAGGGCAAGCAGACAACCCTGTAGGTATGTGACAATATTTTGTCCTATGGTAACACTATCAGGAGATTAACAGTAGTTTATTTTCATTCATAAATATTTACATAGATATTTTTAAAGTTATTAGATGTTTTGGTGTGTAAAGTGTTTGATATTGTAGTGTATTTAGTAAACGGTTTAGAGCTTTATTTTTACAATTATTATTACTATGACTATCCATTTATTTATATTTACTTTAAACGAAATTTTGTGCTCCAATAATCTTGTGTCATCATTATCAAGATGAAAGCCAAGAAACTACATAATATAACAGTTGGATAATATATAAGGAACTTCCATTTTACATAATAATGTTCAACTTGTATAGATTCAGTATTAAAATTAATACATAGTTAATTCTTTGCATAATGTGTAAATAAGTACTTTACAAGCATAATTTGAAAAGGCAAAAGGTAAATCAATACGAAAATAAATCCTAAGCCAGTTTTGATGTGACACGAAATGTTATTAGATCATAATTAAAAATGCTTATTAGATAGTAATATTGAAAACTACTGTAGTGGGCACATAATATTAATGTCTGTACTCTTACCGTCTTCACAAATATATTGCTATATAAATAGTTCTATCAAATGAAGGAATTGATCTAACTAAATATTGAATAGTTATAATATTACAGTTACTAAACGCGTTATATAATATTGTAAGAACTCGCATGGGCTGAGAGTATAATAAGATTTTTTATTATAATATAACTATTTCGCCCACAACATATCTTGCTAAAGAACATAGTTCCAGTCGAAATAACGACATAATATAAATACTCATTATATTTTCAAAAACCATAAATTTACCTCTTCGTAAAGGATAAAATTTGTCATCACTTTCTAAATGCAAGCACATAGTAGATTATAATAGATACTACAGATTACACTGTACTAGTTATTTAAAGATGATTTTTCTGATCTAGCTAAATTATTTATATCATATTTTTCATGTGGAAGAGTACTTATACAAAATAAATAATAGCAACCACGATAAAAATCGCCGTTAAAATAAAGAAAATATAAACTGTAATATTTCTGTCTATAGTACCAATATTTGGTACCAGCCAATACAGTAATAGAAAATAAAGAATGGACATCGAGATAATCGGCTGATTACCGAGAGTTATGTCTGGCGGGCCACCATTGGACAAACCAGAAATAGACGCACGTGACGTTTATCGCTGGTTTGTCCAATGACGGCTTGTGATATAAAAAACCTCTACACTACCTAGATTGTCGATGTTTCATTATACATTCGCACATACTATACCACAATTTGTTTATATTTCAATAAATCAAATACCAAAATTGTATACTATGAGCTAAGAGCAAGAAATGTATGTTGTAGTTTGAAAAATCGTCCTAAATAAATGTGCACATGTAAATACAGTTAGGTAGTCATTACATTTACCTTAATAGAAAATGTGTAGAAAACATAGTTTCACATTCATCTGGATAATTGTTTTGCTATCTGATGCATTACCATTGTATTTTTTGTTAATTTGTCGACTTTGTCTTAACAAAAATGGTATGGAAGATAATCAGTAGATTCCACAGTTGTTGAATAATTCTAATGAAGTATTTTAACAACCTTGCACTTCTAATGGATGTTATAGTTTTTCTACTAAACTTTGGATGGTATATTTATTTTTTGTATAACCAGGACCACAAGTGAATAATCAAGTACATTATAAAGGTGCTTCCTGTTGTATTAATTAAAAAATAGTCATGTTTTGGTGGTCTCAGAATTAATGTTATAACTAACTATTTTTCTATGTTCATAATGGAAATACAATTTCATAATAGTGATTGAATCGGATAAATAAATGGTCTGTTGTATAGAGAACACATATAGATTATATTATAAACATTGTTGACATTGCTTATATTGTTGTTTTATTTGCATAATAAATGATATTTTTCAAAACAAACTTTTTATTTGTTGTAATAATTTATTGCTTAAGTAAATACCAAACGAAGCTTAAAGGTAACATCTGTTACTTGACACTAACTCCTTTCAGAGTAGGGGCTACAACAGGTCCCTTTCCTGGAATAATTAGAGGGCTAGTTTTGTAGCAAGCAACTCTTTCATCATTTGTCTTCAGGTCAGGGGCACAAGTCTCAAATATTTTCTTCTTCGGATTGAGTTGAGGTTCTGGCTCCCTGGGATAGCCCTCACATGAGACTAGATCACCGGGAACTGCACTGTTAGGAGGTATCAACACTTCCACCTTGTCAGGTGATGATGCGCACATCACCATCGCTTCTGAAGTTACTCCTCGCATCTGTAAAAAAGAATACAATTAACCATTTACAATTCTTATAAATATTAGTTTTGTATTATCTTACAACATAAACTCTTTTTACCTTTGCAGGTTTCAGATTGCACAAGACCATAACAATTCTGTTTCTCATTTCCTCAATAGGAACATGATTGACAAGACCTGAAACTACTGTGCGAGGCTTTTCTTCACCACAGTCTATCTTTTCAACATATAGTGCATCTGCATCAGGATGTTTGTCAATTTCAACAATTTTCCCAATCCGCAAGTCTAGCTTTCTAATATCTACAATCTCATTCACTGGTTCAACTGCTTTCTTGGGAGCTTCTTTACTTTTCTTGGACACATCTTTCTCTTTTTTCTCTTTCTTTACTGGTGGTGCTGGTGTGTCTATTTTATTTGGTATTTGTTCTTCTTGGATACCAACTGTGGTCTTGCCAGGAATTGGATACTGTTTCTTGCCATTTTGAGTCTCGAGTTTTATCAATTGCAATTTCGCAGCTTCGACTTTATCAGCGAGCACTCTGTTTTCTTCGGTAAGCTGTTCAATTTTTGCTGCTACTTTGACTTTCTTCAAATGTTCTACCTGGTTAACAATTAGCTTATTATAGGTGTTGTAATCACAAATTATACCTAGAATGTGCAATTATTCAGATCTAATATCCTCCACGAAATAGGGTAATTTGACTAGGTAAATACTTGCCTGTCTTTTTAGGTCTATTATTCTATTTTCGGCTGCTTCAGCCATTATCAAAAGTTTAGATAAATTTGATTGCGACATGTTTCTTTGAATAGTATGAAATAACATCGACAATATATCAATGTGAGACCGACGGGGTGTTCTTTAATTATTTAAAATTAATTAAAACTGAAACGAAGGCGAAAACAGACATAACCTAAAAACTCACTAAAGAAGGTTATTTTAACTGTCACCACTGTCAGTTGTCATTGTCACTAGCCAACGTTACATTTTTCAATTTAGTGGTGGGTAGTGTTTCATCAGAATATCGATTGTTAAGCACTATCAGTCGGGTAGTAACAGATTGATAAATAATGCTGTTGTCACTTTGGGCAATTATCAACCACAAAAATACATGGAGAATATAACAAAGCTGCTCAGAAATACGTATTAGTTAGAAAGGCACATGAAAAATATCTCGATTCGGTGGATTATGCCGGATTTTTATGAAGAAAACGTCAAAGTACGATACATTTTTGACAGCAGCTTTACTAGATTTTCCGTGCATTTTTGTGATTGAGAATTTCCTCAAGTAAAAACAGCATTATCAATCTGTTATTATTACAGTCTGTTCGCAGTAATTTACCTCTCATATTTGTCGCTGCCTCTGTCTAGTCATTACACACCATCACAGGTTACACAGCGACTAAATGTTAAAGGTAAAATAACTGTGAACGCACTGTAGATATCTGTGGTTACGTTTTGTATTTATTCCTTGATGGCATCTGTGCATCTCAATATTTTGACATTTTGCCTGTAAATCTAATCTTTTTTAAGTCAAATTTTTATCTCAGCGTCGCACGTCGCATTTTAGAAGTATTTGTCTCATATCGGAATATGCATCGAACCATCAATGAATTCATATAGTAAGAATCATCACAAAGATCACCTGGAAGAAATCGCTATGAGCGATAAGGTCGCCCTTGTACCCTGTAAATTTACTTAGTCCTAAGAATGTTTGTATTTGTTTTTGTTTGGTGTACAATTTGCCAGGTGGCGGTAGGAAGACAATAATATACTAGAGTCTCTCTCTCGATGTGTAATGAGTCATTTATTAAAGAATAACAACAGCTTATATACTAAATCATATCTATGAGGTATGCGCTATCTATATCACGTAAACCATCTAAATCACGTCTAGTTAATCGTGCTATATCTAACACATTCCAACGAGCTGCAACAGTACTTCCCCCTTGGAAAAAAATGTAATATATATTCACAAACAATTATTACCTAAAAGTAGTCGAACCAAAATTAACAAAAATCATATTAATCATGTTGCAGCGATCCTACTTACGTCTGTTTGATTACATTTGCAGTTTATAGTTTGCTTGCATCAGCTAAAACTGAACCTACTGGCTTAGTCAGCTCCGTTAGGCACGTATGTACATTCACTGATGAACTTGACATAACTCTATTAATATATTATAAAAATTCCGCATAGTTACACATTATTCTTCAAATCGCCTGAATTCCTTTGATCACGTGAATCGATTTGCAGTATGACGCTACTCGAAATGTGATGACAAGGCTCTAACTAAGCAAATATATACTACCTACTAGTGATCTAATTACCTACTAAAATACAGTTTGTAAACAATCTAAATATAACGATATAAATTACATGCCTATAGTTAAAAAACAAGAAATATTTTACACAATTCGCACAAAAATACTATCACTTATATAATCTTAATGAACTTGGACTTCGACATCTTATGGGCAGTACACAATTTTCGTCTAATTTCACGTTCCTATATTACCATTTTCACTGATTTTATCCTGATTTTGCACAATAGACTAAAACAATGTTGTCACAACACACTTTTTCCGTAATCTCTGAACATTTCAAATAACTTCTTGCGCTCGCAGCTTCAGCCATATTTCCCATTATCACATTTTCTCCATATATCACTGACCAGTCGTTTGGCAATGGAAACGAGTCTGGGCAAATCCTCCAGTACTACGCAATTTTCCTCCACCTTCGATTTGTCCTCGTGCGGTGGTGCCAACTTCGAAAAAATACTTGCAGATCCAACCTGTATTATCGGCGGCAGCATTGGCATCTCAAGTTCCTGTGGTCCTATATTCGGCTGCTGGCGACTGCTGATTCAATTTCATCAATTCACTCGTAAACAAAATACCAAGGGTTATTCGCGTTTCATTGCTGCTACAGAACCCTGGATTTGACGTTCACTCATATGTAACTCCAAAAGTTGCGTGACAAACTGCTTTTCGTCTACCCTGTGATTTATGCTGTGGTCTGTACATCTTCCTTGCTGAATTATGCGTATTTGCCATTTCTCTGTCTTGCAAAGATGAGTTCTCCACAAATTTTCTTCAAATTCTCGAAATCAATCAAAGCTTCCATAAGATTTTCTTTCCGCTGTCCAGTTGTTGATGGTCGCCGTTGGTGGTGTGGGGGTGCAGGTCTGACGTCATCCAGCGGATTTATCGTCAACCCCCAGGATCTTCTTGCGTGTTCACTACATTGCGCGACACACGGGTAGGGGGTCACCACTTTGCCGGTATGGCAGTGGGGCCCCCACTGATACTGCACTCGGGGTCACCAATTTGCCAGGTGGCGGTAGGAAGACAAAAAGATACTAAAGTCTCACTCTGTCAATGTGTAATGTCTCATTTATTAAAGAATAACAACAGCTTATATACTAAATCATATCTATGAGGTATGCGCTATCTATATCACGTAAACCATCTAAATCACGTCTAGTTAATCGTGCTATATCTAACACATTCCAACGAGCTGCAACATACAATAAAGTATATATATTATTATAATTATTAAAGATCACCTAGAAACTGTGCTTAAAACGCATTTATGGGATAGCGAGCGAGAGATACAATTTTTCCCGAAATACTTGAAATATTCTCTCACGTCACAAGATTCATAGAAGTCAAAGAAATATCGATTTGTTTGTAATTATTTACTCGATTCGCTAATCTCAATCTATATATTTTTCCAACAACACTAGGGAAAAACCAGTGTGACTTGCAGTAGGTTGCCTACTATTTTAGTAGATTTTTTAATGTTAAGGTAGTATGGTAGATTTTTAGTATTTTTTGATAAATAATCAGTGGCTTTCTGTAGGATTCACGTGAATGTAATTTTCACGCTGAGACCCAATCCTCCCATTCATGCAATTTTCGAGGACGGCGCAGGCGATGTGCTTTTACTGAAGGCAGAGGCTTGAGGCCTGAGACAGAGGCAGACTGCGCTGCGCTGGGTACCCTTTTCAGTTTTCGTGGAAGTCAGAAGGTTCAGCGCTGGGATTCTGGGATGCAAACCCTCCCTAAGGATTGCAATTTTGGAGGACGGCTGGTAGATTCAGTAAAAACTAAGTTACCTTAGATTTCAGTAGAAAAATTGGTCAAGTTTAGTTCTGTTTAGTAGCCTACATGGTTTTGAAAACGGTCACACTGAAAAAAACTAAAATGGCCGTTGGAAGCGCGTCATAAATACTTACTGACGTTGTTTATATTTGCGCAGAAGTGAAAAAATTGGGAGATTTGCATTTCTTGTACCAATCATTTATCTTTGTGCTGCATATGATGTAAAATAATGAATAAGTGATTCTAAAAACCTATGTTTGATAATGTTTTGATATTTGGAACTTGGAACGATGTCAAACAACACAGTCGGCTCGACGGGGCCTGCTCCCGGCAAATTACGTGGACCCGGGAGACCGCCGAAACGTACAACATGCACATGGTGTGCTGAGAGTAAGACACCACTGAAGTATGTATTGCCGACAGAGAACGGTAAAAAAGAGTTTTGTTCCGAAACGTGTCTCTCCGAATTTAGACAAGCATACAGTAAGGGTGCCTGTCTTCATTGCGATAATGTTATTCGAGGCAATGCTCCTTCAAGCAGCAAGAACTTTTGTTCTACCTATTGCCTTAATAGATATCAGAAAAAGAATGAGAAAAGAACCACATCTCCACAGTCAGGTAATGGGGCAAATGGGACAGAAAATCATTCTAACAATAACTCTACCGGATCATTTTACGATATTTATCAGTCTTTCGATTGGAGCGAATATGTGAAAGAAACTAACAGTTCAGCTGCACCTCAAGAGTGTTTCAAACAAGCACCACAGCCACCGGTGAATGATTTCAAGATAGGATACAAACTAGAGGCTTTGGATCCAAGGAATTTGACTTCCACATGTATTGCTACTGTGGTTGGAGTATTGGGACCCAGATTACGGTTGAGGCTTGACGGCAGTGATAATAAGAATGATTTCTGGAGACTGGTTGATGCCGGTGATATACATCCTATTGGACACTGTGAAAAGAATGATGGGATGTTGCAACCTCCACTTGGCTTTCGTATGAATGCTAGCAGCTGGCCTATGTTTTTACTCAAGACTTTGAATGGTGCAGAGATGGCTCCATCTAAAGTTTTCCAACCTGAACCACCAACACCAAAGTCAAATTTGTTTGTTGTTGGTCAAAAGTTAGAGGCTGTGGATAAAAAGAATCCCCAATTGATTTGTTGTGCTACGGTTGGAGCTGTGAAGAATGATCAGATCCATGTGACATTTGATGGATGGAGAGGAGCATTTGATTACTGGTGCAAATATGACTCGAGGGACATATTTCCTGTGGGATGGTGTGCACGGGCTGGTCACCCATTGCAGCCTCCAGGACAAAAAAGTGCTACTACTCCTAGGTAAGTTAAGTCATTAGTTTTAGAGATTCCCAAACCCATCTCAGGAATGTAAGAATTGAGGACGATTTGCCATTAATATCAGCCTAGCTTATCAGGGAATCTATTCCAAAGATGTAGCTTCTAAGTATTGGCTTTCACCATCCATGTAACTAGGATGCAGGAACTTTAAGCTCTCATCACACAAGCGGTAAGTGTGGGAAAGCGATTGCGATCCAGGATGGGATTTTTTTGTAATATTCGAATTTGGATGCAACCTGACACGTCACAAGCGGGAGCACTGGACCGCTATCGGATCGCTTTCTCGCGGCTCTCGCCTCTGTGTGACCCGAGCTTTATTGATGGACATAGATTTCCCCCATGGATTTTTTTAAAGCAGCTTGCATTTAGTGAAATAACTATTATAAATATAAAATGTAAACAAAGAAATGTCATTGGAAAAGGCACAAAGTACAAAGAATAATGGCTATCCAGGATTGCAAAAATTTCCAAAGGTTGTATTGAGACCATATACTGACAAGTGTAAAATAGGATGTTCTCTATGTGGACAGATGACTTTTACAGGATCATGCAAAATGAAAGCCATGCTTCAATGATCAATCCTGTCAGAAATGTAATTTAGAGGATAGTGGTCTAATTGTTGTTTAAAAATGTCCAATAGCTGAAGAAACCACAGCGAAGTAGGATAGAGTAAAAATTGCTGACAGTCCGAGCTTGCATAACACTGATAAATTATTTTCAGGTTTAAGCTACGCCATACAGGCATGCCAAACCCAGCGCTGCCAGAAGGTGGCTCAACTGGGGGTAGTAACTCCAGCGCCCTGCCTGCTCCCGCACCAGTAGCTCTGGTTCACCTGAACATCCGTAGCAGTTGCTCCGGTGGCAGTAGTGGTCTCCCAGCCTTAATTTCTGGCACTGGCCCATCGGGAGCGGCAGAAACATTGGCTAAGGAACTGCTCAGTGTTCATCCAGACCCTCAGAGGTTGACGCGGGCTATACTCACCGCATCTAGTAGCTACTCCAATATTACAAATGTACAGGTAAGGAAATTGTACATTTTATTTTATAGCATTTTTGCTTTTATTTTAAGGGATATGATCTTGATTATTGGGAAGATGATCTCAGGAAAGTTGGTGGTTCTAATTGGAAACAAATGACACAAGATCGAAGAAAATGGAAGTCCCAGGAAGAGGCCTATGCCAGAAGGCAAGCTGAAATTAAAAAGCATGAAGCTGTGGTGGTCTAGTGGTAATGACACCCGTCTTACAATCGTGAGGTTGTGGGTTCAAATACCGTGAATCCAATGAATTCCTTGTTATTTATGCACGGAATTTCACACCACTGGCCTTTTTTCGATGGTGTATGTGAATCCATACCAATTCGATGGTGTATGTGAATCCACCAACCCGCACTGGGCCAGTGTGGTGGATATGGCTCATTTACCCTTTGTGGGTAGGTTTATGTCCTGCACTGGAGGCTGTTACATGCATCTGTTTTAGGATAAATATACAGAAGAAAATTACTTAATAAAATTATTAAATAATAAATTATTACTTAAGAAAAACAAATGTATTCCAGGTTTCAACAGCAAATAAGAGTTATACAGTGAAAGTGCCAGCAGAGCTGACTACAGATGAACTGAAGAATTGGTTGAAGAGTGTGTGCAATGGTGTGGGGTGCTGTGTGGGGATGATCGAGGTGGATGCGGGCGAGGCTGCTGGACGGCCCTGCACCCTCTGTGGAGACTCCACTTCTAATGGGGTGTCCTCAGCCACCAAGCGCCCTATTGTAAAGGTACTGTCCATAGAAAAGGCAAAATTAAAAATTTACAAATTTAAATTTGTAAAAGGCTTGATTACTCATACTAAATGTAGCTGGAATGCCATGGTCCGGAAGGTAGACAGACCATTTGATAAATACAGGATCTGTGCAACTGAGTATCTTTTAGGAGATTTATTGTGGGAGACTAATGTGATGATGCTAGGTATTGAAGTATTTTTCATGTCCTAAAGTAATAATATGTTTGATTCTATAATTTGTATGTATTTCTTATGTCTTCCTAATACTCAAATAATAGCCAGTGACTGTTACAGTTGGACATGTTACAGTTGGATCTATGGAAGTCTATGAACTTCGAAGCTATAAATTTAAAAAAAATCTAATGAAGAGACTAATCATAATGCAGTCTTTTTTATTGGAAAGCTAAATTGCAGTCTTTTCTTTTTGAAAGCTTAATTGAGATGGTTCACACCATGAGAAATTTATGGTTTTAAATCTTTCTTATTTTATTTTACACTTGTTCTTTTCATAATAGTTCTTTTTTTGCAGGTGTAAGTAAAACATTTTTTACCATCTCTGATACTTAATTATTTATCATTATTCTGTTCATTTTTGACGTGATAACGTCTTATAAATCGATGAATGCCGGCTGTACGCAGGAAAAAGTGTCATATTCCACCTGAGCCCAGTGAGCAAGCGAGAGGGCAGAATAAGCGGTAGAGAGGCACAATCGGCAGAAACGGTCGGCTTGTTTCAGTTGTTGATTCAACAATGTTTTCTTTTTGACGATATCACGTAAAATGATCATCCGTAAACTTAATTTACAGACAAACAAATTTTTTAAGATGTCGAGCCTTTGGATAATACAGTCTTGACAGATTATATGAATTATTCACCACAGCTTGCACATCCTTATTAATTCGAAAGTGTTTTTGTTGGTTTATCGGTTTGCTCTTCTTTCATGCAGCTATGGAGCAACAGATTGACTTTATTTTTGCCATGGACATAGTTTGAAAGAAAGAAAATGACACAAGCTACTTATTATCCCAGAAGAATAAAATGTTCCCGGCCGCCGGCAAAAGTATAGGCTAGGATAGGCATGTACGTAGTTGATGCTGCTCGCCTATAAATAAATTAATGTTTGCAGGAGGAGTGTGCTAGTCCGGAGGAGAGCGCGAGCGCACCGGGCGGGAAAGTGCCGCGCGGCGCGCGTGAGCGGCTGGAGGCGTCGTCAACGACGGGCGCGCCGCCGCCGCCCGCGCCGCACACGCCGCCGGCCGACTGGTCGGTGGAGGACGTCATCGGGTTCATCGCCGCCGCCGACCAGGCGCTCGCCGCGCACCAGGACCTCTTCCGGAAACATGTGAGTGTCGGCCACGAGCGGTGAAACAGCGGGACAGTACCACGCGCGCGCGACCGCCTTGAGGCGTCTCGAAACCTTTGAACTTGTGGTAGCCTAGTGGGAGAAGGCTGGCTTTAGCGAGTACTGCGTTATGCGGACGCGACGCGGGGGCGGTTTCATACAAGTGACCCGCGCCGACTGGTCTTCTTTGTATAAACCGCGCCCGCGTAAAGCCAGGTACAGACTGCCGTAACGTAACATGCATTGTAACATGAGCGTTTCATAAGTGTATGATGATGTTAACGGCAAATTCTTTAATTGCGTGTTACATTGCATGTTAAGATACAGCAGTCTGTACCCAGCTTAATGCAGCGTCCGTCGTGAGTTCATGTGCTCAAATCCCAGTACCATACTCTATCTCTCATTGGGATTGATATAAGTATTACAATTTGCTTTTCGGTGAAAAAAAAATTGTAAAGAAACTAGTAGCCCGAGAGGTAAGCGCAAAAAAAATGCAACTACTTTCTAAAAGCTGAATTTTTGGTATTATGTTGTCATGTGGTGGTGTACAACAATACCCCAGATCCAGTCAGCTGGGATGCTTAGCATTTGGTGGGGATAGCCGTTCAATTTTTTTTAAAATAAATTAGTATATTGCAACTACTTCTAAAAGCTGAAAATTGGTGTATGGGTAGAAAAATAATTTGATAAAAGTTTAACCACGGTAAATTACCTAAAAAAAGTAACAAGGCCTGTCAGTAAGACTTCAAACCAGCTTTGAAATTAAATAATAAATATGTACATACAAATAAAAAAGTTTTTCTAATATATCTGTTGTGAAAAATAAAGCATTTATCTATATCTTGACTGGAGTGCACTTCCTTAACATTTCTTTGTTTTTTTTACAGGAAATAGACGGAAAAGCGCTGCTGCTGCTGAACTCCGACATGATGATGAAATACATGGGCTTGAAGCTCGGGCCCGCTCTCAAAATATGCAATCTTGTCTCCAAAATAAAGAATCGGCGGCATTACAGCACTTGAATATCTATAAAAAATAATTCGCTCCCAGAGTACGAAACTGTAAGTTTCTGCTTTATGATAACTAGTTTTAAGTTTGTCGCATTTTGAATTACTTACTGTCCCTTAGGTGAGATGATACTTAGAGTCTGATTTCGATTACAATGACTTGGACCGTACTATAATAAAAACAATCTATTAGGGTTAAGTTTTTACAACTTTAAAAGGTAGCTACAGCAGTGATAGCCTTTTTTGTTTGTCAGCTTTTATTAGGAAATTTTAGTTTTGGTTTTACATTGAGAGATTTGTCACCGTGTATGAGGAGTTTTTTTCGTTTTACTTTGAAAACTATGTACGTCACCGCCTTTTAATCCAAAAAGTGCGAAAGTGATAGAGTAAACTAAACTTTACTGCTAAGAACCTTGAGTCTCTATTTATTTGCTGTTAAGAGTGATTCTTTTGTTTATTTTTGTCTATTTAATTTATTCGGTATTACTAATAGAATAACTTGTTTATACATTTTTTCGTAACCTTAACCTAGAGTCTTAAATAATCTATTTTAATCTAGGTCAGACTCTAGTTCTCAGAATCTCAGATTTATCAATTTGCATAATATTGCCTATTTTAGCACACTGTACTTTGTTTTCCTTAAAATATAATCTGCACATGCTTGACTTTTTATGCTTAGTGATGTATTGGATGTGTCAAAACATTTATTAGTGTTCAAAGTGTGTACTATAAATTTTATCCGTCTTACCACATAAGTTTTATGCACGCTTTAGACAATGTTTAACAGTACAAATTTTACGGCTAAACAGTGTTTAAAGCGTGTTTTAATCTTTTGTGGTAAGGCGGTATATTTTTAATCCAAAATCCGATGAAGACTTTTTATTAGATAAAACGACCTAAAAGCAATATCACTACAAGAAATTAATGTAAGTGTCTAGCTTGTTTCGCTCTATCTGTACAAAAAGAAAATTATAGTTTATGTTAGCTAAACATAACATTCTAATCAAAATTCTCAACATTACTTCACATCAAACAATTCAATTCCGAAAACGCAAAATTAATAATAACTTAAAATATTGCTGTACTTCAAATTTGCCTACGTAGCGAGTACGTTAAAAAAGTGACGACAATAGTGCCTGATGAAATTATGTTGCCGCCTTGAAAAATCATATTTACATTTTTGTCATGCTCTATCGTGCTGAGAGGCTTCGCGAGCGAGACAAATATAATGAAAATATACTAGGTATGTGTATGCGCAATCGACGATGACAATAGATAATTTGAGGCTGCCTTCAGTTTAAAAAATACCAATTCAACAATCATACTTTAAAAATTGACTTAAAACTTTAGTATTGAAAATTGTGTTGCTATCTCGTTATATTGCACTGAAATAATATAATTGTTACATTGTGTTTGGTACCATTTTTCAATTTTTTCAGCTTCCAAACAAAACATCGTTATTAACAAAGTTATGGCAACTATTTTTTTCTTTTAATAACATTTTCGCTGAGTATTATGCGCAGGTAAAGAAATGTTGCCTGTACTTGGGTGAAACCTGTTAATAATAATTTAGCTTGTCAAATACTGATACACACAAATATGCGTGACGCCTTTGCTATCGCTGATTCTTAAGAACTTATTTGTGTCGCATTGGTAGCACGTCTCACGTGTGTGACGAGCTATAACGTACTTCACCCAATTAATATAACATGTGATTTTTACTATGCTAATGATTTTTAAGTCCTAAATACGAAGCGACGTAAAGAAATCAGAAATGTTTTTGACACAAATTAATAAATTACTACACTAATTAATAATTACTACATATTATCTTTGACACCAATTTAACTAATAGCAGTGACTAGGTAATTTAGGATTTCTTCCTTTATTATATTTTACGCCCGTAATGTTTAAGTATAGTCATGTAAATAAGTATTTTTGATGAGTAAAGTTGCATTTAATGTAGTTAGAGCTCATTTCGCATATTATAATCTCCGATGTTGAAATATTTTTATTGATAAGTACTCAGAAGAGTAATATTTGTATATATTTATCAAATATATTGGCTAGTCGCGCGTAAAATATTTTGTCTGTTAAGTACAATGTAATATTTGACATTTTCGATTGAGCGGATTTTTCCATGCTGTTTTGTGAATTTTTTTCTAAAATTTGAGATCCGCGTGGCTTTCTTACAAAAAAATGTATAAGGCATTGTTCTTCTGCCACTCAATCATCGGAAAAATCGTCTTATTCGAAAAGAAAACAACTTTATATCTATCTTCCAAATGCAGTCCCGTGTACAGAAAGTATTGTAGATTATGGTCTAGTGCCTTTCGAGATAGGGGTAATTTTATGTCCAAAATGTTACAAATGTTAACATTGCAGATTACATTTTTATGAATTCAGCAAAGGTCATCATGCATTACAATTTATCAGTAAAACAGTACAATTTCTCATAAAGAGTCTTGTCATTTGATATACAGTGGTTTTCAAACTACATGTATGGTTCTAGACTTCTAGTTATGTGTATACGTCGCTTTAAAAAAAATATTCTCTCTTTCTTCCCATATCCTTGCAAAACATTTGGTCCTTAAGGAAATCGATTGAATAGATTGTCGAAAAACATTAGTCACGTATTTTTTCTTTGTCTATTTTACAACAAATTATGACGTCACTAACCGCTATCAAATGTATCGGCTAGTGCCGTCCAATGAAATAGGTGCCATCACGAGCCCCCAATCTCAAACTTTGACGAGGTTTATCTTTGTCACTAATTGTTTGATTTACAAAAGAAAAATCACGTGTCTAATATTTTTTAATAATCTAACTTTCGGACTAATAATTATAATATTGATTTTTATACCCAGTAAGCATCCCTATTCTGTTTCATTACTTGCGAAATGATACAGAATCAAAGTTATTTTCTACTATGTTTTACTAGAAATGACGTAGGTATTTTTATTTCTACTATGATACGTGGTGGGTTTCGTTTCATATTCATCAAGTTAATTTTTAATCAATTGTTCCTTTTTGAACCTATTTTATAGACTTTCGTCGGCTGAAGTATTTTTATTATTAGATCTATGTCCTTATTGAATTAAATTTAGTTTTGCCATTATCAAAATGTTATTGTAATGTTTAAACATTTCATCATGTGATATTCAATGTTATCTGTTGACGTATAAATGATTAATAATTTAATACTTACTTATTAATAAACATGTTTGTATGATTATAAAAATTCGTGATGTAAAATTTAAGTTCCCACATGACATAAAAATATACTACTAATTGTAGTTTTGCCTATTTGTGGTGTAAATATTCCTAATTTTGAAAATAATTTAATTTAGTAAGTTGGAAAAGATTTTATCTTAGTTCAAAGGTGTAGCGAAGATCTAAGATTATTTTTTAAAATAATGCAGCTATTCGTGCATTTTACTTTTGGTAGTTGTTCTACCCTTAGTATGTTTGTTTCAGACCAGGTTTAGAGGTTGATTTCAAGGTAATGCCAGAGTATGTTATAGTAGATTACGTAGATGCTCTGTATATAAATAAATAGTACCTATCTCTATGTAGAAGGCAGTTGAATGTGTCTTCATCATATTATTTTTATGTATGTAAATAAGCAGATCCACAATGGGAAACAGAATTGTATTAAATTAATAAAAGTGTAAAATGTTTCCGGTTTGTTTTAATGAATAGTAATAATATTGCTCTCGTAGGTAAATATTTAAATGAATTAAAAGGTATACGCCGAATCATATAAGTTGGCGGATGTGAAGTTAGCTACAGCCTGCGTGATATTCAATCCTGACTGCAGCTAACATTACACACACACACACACACACACACACACACACACACACACACACACACAGCGCTTTGATTGGATATCGCGCAGCTTGTAGCTAACTTCACATCCGCCGACTTGTGTGACTCAGCCCATATTACTGCTCGTGGCAAATAAATAATACTATAATTATTTTTTGCAAAAAATAGCATGACCGACTTTACCCGTGTACAGAATCATTACATAGTATAAAACAAAGTCGCTTTCCGCTGTCTGTCCCCATGTATGCTTATATCTTTAAAACTACCAAACGGATTTTGATGCAGTTTGTTTTAATAGATAGAGTAATTCAAGAGAAAGCTTTATATGTATAATACACCTGTGCGAAGCCGGGGCGCATCGCTAGATTATTATGCACGGATCGATGTAGCATTTTCACATTATTGTTGATTTATCAAAAATGGCTCTGCCGATTTCGATGAAATTTAAATGGAACCAATTTCGAAGTATACTTTTTCCAATGAAAACAAAATAATAAAATCGGACGACTAGAAAAAAAGTTATGCGTGGTTATACATAAAAAAATATATACGCGTCGAATTGTATACCTCCTCCGGTGATTCGTCGGTCAAAAATGGCGCATTTTGAGCATCTGTAGTACAATTTAAACAGCTGGAGCAATGCAATAATATATCAATATCCTTTAGAAGATATCTTAAATAGAGTTTTGTTCCAGATAATTTATTGACTCATATGGCGTCAGTTGTACCTAGATACTGATATGTAGTACCCATCAGCGTATGACTTATACAAGTTACATATGGCTCGTTTTAACTGTGTCGTAGGATGATTTGATAGTCCGTTTTTATGCAAAAATCCTAGGATAATTAGATGTTGGCATAATATGATATTTCTCTATCTTACTGAAAAATGTTAGTAAGATTGGATAACCTTGATTACTTTTAAGCAACTTGTATTTTTGCAAAAATTCTAACTTTTTCAGTAAGATAGAGTAATATCATAGTCTAATTAATTAATTCCGCGTTTAGGCAAAATTCCTGCGATTATGCAAAAAAAAATACGGTTTATCCAATTTTACTACGACATATCTGCACGAGTTAATTTTTTTTTTTTAAATATTTTTGGGACATCTTACACACGGCCTTTGACCCCAAACTAAGCAAAGCTTGTGATATGACTGCCAGAGACTGATATATTACTTATACTTATATTTAAATAAATACTTATATAGATAGTAACTAAATAACACCCAGACACAGAGCAAACACATGTTTATGTTCATCACATAAATATTTGCCCTGGGTGAGAATCGAACTCACGCTTCCTTGATCCAGAAGTTAGGGTCACTAACCACTCAGCCACCGAGGCAGTCATGCAAATGCAAAGGTCACTCTATCACATCTATCACTTATTATTAATAGTCTTGTTTAGTGAACAACAATGTAATTATCAACACAATTAAGTTATCTTCCGCGCAGGCACGTATCCAGCTTTGAGTTTCGAGGGGGGGACCATTTACAAAAAAATTCGCCAAGTGCGATTCAAAACTCGCTTTTATGTGGACAGCCTAAGGAAAGATGATCTAATTAGGATCTTATTAGAACTTGGCACTTTTTAGAACTATGTTTTCTATTTTACCATACCAACAACAACAACAACACTGAAATTAATTTAAAAATGTTTCTAATTTTTCATCCTTTTTACATTCGAAAGTATGTTTGTTGGTTTTTTTATGTTACTTTTGCACGCAGCAATATAACGATATTTGTAAGAAACACTACCTAAATAGACACCTGACTACAATTATTTGGTATTACTTCTCTCGCAAGCAAAAAAATTATTCAGAAATTAGAGCCAAAACATAAAAAGATGCATTTTTCGTTTGTGTTTCTTTTTAAATTTAGAAAGGTCTGTGTTTGACCACATCAGGTCTGATCTGAAGTAGAGACGCGGTTTAGGGTGTAACATATTTAATTACCTAGATGTTACCTACATGCTTAGATTCCCAGATTGTTAATTGACTAAGAGTTCGATATTTTAGTTGTTCTTAGTAGAAATACCGAATCAAAACTCGAAGCTATTGAGGTGAAATTAAAGCTAGATCTACTTATGCCCCTTTGCAGCTGTTAAAAATTGAGTTTCTTTGCTACATACTGCGAATAAACGTTACAGCGTTAAAGTGAGTGCTCTAGATGCCTAGGTCGACGCGTGAAATTGAAATTTTTTGTCTTGTTTTGGCAGATGAAATTCTCATTATAAGTTTACAAAAACTCATTTAAATGGATAGGTACATAGGTACACTTAAAAACAACCAAAATAGTAGTCAGTCTTTGTACAAAACTGCATCATTTAATTTTCACCTAAAATTGAATTTTGCGCGCTCACCGAAGACTCAAACCGTGCATAAATTCATTCATAAATTCTTGCAGCTGTTGTGAAAAAAAAACTAATTTCTCGGTTATCATGAAAAAAGTTAAAAGCCGTAAAAATCCCCATATTTCGAGACTCACAAGGCAATCAAAACCTATAGGGAACTTCTTGTTGACCTAGAACTATTGCAAAAATAAATGTCTTATACTTAGAAATGTATTGTCTTAATGTCTTATGTCGTACACATAAAGAAAAAATCTGAGTAAACCCCTCGGTTGGCGAGTCGGTCCAATCTTCACTCGCACTTGTCCGAGTTTTTTGTCACTAGTTCCAATAATTCTTGATACGATTGAGACCCCAAAATAATTGCATAAGTGTGTAACATCTGATTTTTACAGAAAACCCCGGAGAGTACAGATGTGCTTTTTTGTTCAGCGAGAATTCTGAGGATCCGGAGAACAATAGCCGAAGGGTCATTTTATGAGTCACTTTCATTTTAAGGGTTGTCTGCATAGCAAGAACATTCAACAAATTGTTACCTTCTAGCCAAATAATCAATTTTATCTAGTGTATGTTCAAAAATGTCGGGGGGGGGGGGGACCGGTCCCCTATGTCCCCCCCCCTGGATACGTGCCTGCAGTTCCGCGTGTAAACGAAACAACATTGCGCTCCCTGCTTCTGCGGCAACATTCAACAGAATCAGAATCAGAATCAGAAATCGTTTATTGCAACACTATGTACAAAGATGTTATAATAAATATTAGTTCCAACAGTGGACCCATTACGGGCGTGCAATATTAAAAAAATGTAACTTGGTTAGACATTACATTACATTACACAAGCTTACCTACGTGAAATGTATTAACTTAGAAAATAATCAAATTAACTAAACTAACTATACCGAACACTTAAGTGTTATATCTATTATACATTTTATTCAGGTACTTTAATATGACCTAATTGAACTTATAGGTATTAACAAATTAAAATTATGTACATAGTGAGAGGGCTCACAAGACGAATAATAATAAACCACTATTTATAATGTTATAAAGTAAAAAAAATATTATTAAATAAGTCTTTGAGCAAAGTTAATAATACACTAAATATTCATCTTTACTATCGTTGAAATATTCTTTCAAATTATAGAAAGCTTTAGAGATCAACCATTTCTTGAGGTTTTTGTTATAAAGAGGACCATTTAAAGATTTCAAAGCAGTAGGTAAATTATTATAGACTTTTATTGCAGTAAAATATGCGTTTCTGTGATATAGAGCGTTATTTGCTTGAGGAATATATATGTTACTATAGTATTTAGAACGTAGAATATCAGCTCTGTTTGAAGAGCTGAAAAAATCATACCGATTATTTTTTACGAATACACAAATTTCATAAATATATATACAAGTCAACGTCATAAGTTGATGTTCTATAAATATTTTACGAAGAGAATCAACTCTTTTTAGACTAAATATTGCTCGGAGGCATTTTTTTTGTAATAAAAAGGTTGATTCTACTTCTACGGAATTCCCCCAGAATATAACCCCATAACTTAAAAGAGGATAAATGTAACCGTGATATGCGTTTATCGCAATTTGTTTTGATGATACATTTGCCAGTATGTACAATGAGTGAATATGTTTATTGATTTTACCGTTTATTTTATCGATTTGAGCTTTCCAGTTTAAATTTGCATCTATTGTTACACCTAGAAAATTTGTTTCATTTACTATTTCCACCTCTGTGCTTCTATTCGTGATATTTAACTTCAAAGGTTTTCTTTTGTAATTCCTAAATTCCATTAATTTAGTTTTGTGGATGTTTACTGTTAGATTTAAATGTTCTAACCAACTTGTAACCTTTTCTAGTATGTCTGATATTTTTTTCTCAAATTGCTCATCATTATCATTTTCTTTTGGTATATATATAGTTGCATCGTCCGCAAACATAACACACAACTGATTCGTAATAAGAGGAAGCTCATTAATGTATATGAGAAAAAGTAATGGGCCGAGAATGCTTCCTTGTGGAATACCAAGTACAATATTTTTAAACATGGAATATACATTTTCAATTGTTTTTGTATTTTTATTGTAGGTTTCTATCATAATTGCTTGTGTTCTATTTTGTAAATACGATTTTAGTAGTTTAAGTGCAAGCCCCCGTATTCCAACACGTTCTAGCTTTGCTAGCAGTATAGGGTATACAACGCAATCAAACGCTTTAGACATGTCTAGCATCAAAGCCACGCCTATTTTTTTATTATTTATTTGTTCCCACACTCGATTTAACATTTTAAATATTGCCTTTGTTGTATTTTTCCCCTTTAAAAATCCAAACTGGTTATTGCTTATAACGTTATGCAAATCAAAGAACGAAATCAACCTGTTATATATTACTTTTTCTACAATTTTTGAGAAGCTTGGGAGAATCGCTATCGGCCGGTAGTTGTTTATATCGTTTTTGAGGCCTTTTTTATGCAAAGGCTTAATTATCGCTTTTTTTAGATCATCTGGGAAGCAACCGGTTGATAGTATTAGATTTATTATGTAAACAAGTGGGTCAGCTATAATATTGATGCTTTCTTTTATGACTTGCATTGGTATCCTATCATGACCTGATGTTTTCTTATTTTTTAGGCTTTTTACAATTTTTATTACTTCTTCTCTGTCAATAGGAGACAAGAAGAGTGAACTGCAGTTTGGGTTTGTTAGATGATTTATGGTTGGATGTGAATTTGTAATCGATTTTTTTTGGCTGACATTAATAAAATGGCTGTTGAAAGTTTCAGTAATAACTAAAGGATTTACAATATCTTTTTTATTTATTTTTAGTTTTTGAATACCAGCAGGTATGTTATTTGTGCATGTAGTATTTTGTTTTATTACACTCCAAATAGCCTTCGTTTTATTCGTGCTACGGCTGATATATCGTATATTAGAGGCCTTCTTTGAATGCTTGATTACTTTTTTAAACGTTTTACAATATCTATTGTATTTATCTAAGTTTCTTTGGCACTTATTTTTTTTAATTTCATGATAAATTTTCCTTTTATTTTTACTGGCTATTTTTATGCCTGTTGTCTTCCAATTTGGTTTTTTCAGATGGAACATTTTTATTTTCTTTATAGGAATGCATAAATCATATATTAGTGAAAATAGTTTGATAAATGTTTTATACGCTTGGTTAGACTCGTCTTGTTTGTACACTTCATTAAAATTTACTTGAGCAATGTATTTTAGGAAAATGTCTATATTCTCATTTATGCATCGTTTTTCCACATACCAAAATTTCTCCTTGAAACTCAGACTGGTAGGTATTTCTATTTGTTGAGCTGTATGGTCGGATCCCACAATAAGCCCTATATCTAATACCTTAGATATATATTTTTTAGTGTTGGTAAGTATGTTGTCTATGCAAGTCTGGGAATGAGAGGTTGATCGGGTAGCTTCAGATATTGATGCCTGTAAGTTAAAAGCAGCTAGTGTTTCTTTGAATATTTTGGTACGGTTATCGGTTGAAAGCAAATTTATATTAAAATCCCCAAGGATAAATACCTTTTTTTTGTTGTATCTAGACCTAATGGATATCTTGTGTAGAAGGGTTTCTAGGCATTCGATGAAAAGATTAAAGTTACCTTTTGGCGTTCTGTACAAACAAACCACAATAGAATTTAACTCAGGTATGTTAATTCCGCAACATTCAAAATGAGTTTCGATAGACATGTTAGTCATCCAGTCAAGTTTTGTAAAGGTAATCGAATCTTTAACATAAATACTGACGCCACCTCGTAATTTGTTTTTTCTGCAATAATGAGATGCATTTTTGTAACCTTCAATTTGGCGAACAGTAATCTCATCTTCTTTGAAAAAAGTCTCACTAAAACAACATATATCGAACTTCATGTTATTAGCTATTATTTCTAATTCATCTATCTTTTTTCTTAAGCTTCTCGCGTTTAAATGCATAATTTTGACAATATTTTCTGTACATTTAGTCTCGAAAAAACTGTTTACTGGCATTAGACTCGTTAATTTGGATAGTGTTCTGGTGTACTGTGGCAGATGTTTTAATTTTGGCATCTCGAGTTGTTGTGATTTTGTTAAAATAAAAAGGGATTGTTCCAGGCTTGACTTTCTTAAAATAAAAAGGGATTGTACCAGGCTCGGGCAAAGCACTGAATTTTTGGAGGTTTACTCTTTTCTCGTGCCTTATAGGATTTGTCATTTTTGTTACGTTTTTCCCAATGTAACATGCTTCATAATCGTGTGTGTTTATTACATTGTTTATGCGCTTGCTGAAATTCACAACATTTATCATAGTGTTATTTTTAGGTGTGACGTCTACGAATTTGCAATTTTTTTGGTTATACGCAATGGTTTTGAAGTTGCGGTTTATGTCAGCTGTCATGTTAACATGTAACAACAAAGCAACAAAACAATACAACTATTGATTGACACCAGAAAAAGGATTAAAGTCAGAAGATAAGCAAAAAGGCGACCTTTTCGCTAAAAGCGATCTCTTCCAGACAACCATATTTTTTCAGGTTTAGTTTAAGTGGGCTACCTTGGCAAAAAGTTAAAACGGGGCTATTTTGTTATCTCCTGGTAATATTGTGGTATACCTACGTAACGAGTAGCGCACCTCCTGGTCTAAATTATGGGGGTTACAGTGTAGCAGCGAGTTTTTTGACTTATTCATCTTACGCTTTTATTCGGAACTGAATTAAATAAATGTCATTACCATTATACCTATACAGGGCTATTCAGAACTGGTGTACTAAGCTGAAAGGGGTAATTAAGACCATCATTACGGACAACTTTTACTATGGGGCCAACTCAAAGTTCGAGAAAAAAATCAGAGTTTTCTTTAGCAAATATCTATCGAATGCTGTTTCATACATTTTTATCGATTCCGTGTTGCAATATTGTATGGGAAACAGCTGATTTTTTTCTAGTATTTTCGTGTTGTCCCCATAGTAAAAGTTGTTTTTAATGATGGTTTAAATCACTCCCTTTCGGCTTAGTACAGGGTAAGCAAATAACCCTGTATATACAGGGTTATTTCTAATCAATTAGCATTTCTCTACGGGCTTATCCTGTACATCAAAACTAACAACTTTTGTTCTACGACTTTCGTCAAAACTAAAAAAAATATTAGCTGTTCCATACATTTTGTCGCGGTTGAACGATATTTTTCTATGGAACAACAAATTTTTTTTTTGAGTTTTGATAAAAGTCGTAGAATAAAAGTTGTTAGTTTTGATGTACAGAATAAGCCCCTAGAAGGATGATAATTGATTAGAAATAACCCTGTATACAATTATATGGGCCGAGTGGCTAGCCCTGGCGTCCCCGACCCGCCCCGGCTTTCGAACAGGTGTATTATACATATAAATCTTCCACTTGAATCATTCTATCTATTAAAAACTGCATCAAAATCCGTTGCGTTGTTTTAAAGATATAAGCATTCATGGGGACAGACAGCGGGAAGAGACTTTGTTTTATTCTAGTGATTACACGTAATATAACACATTTAATAAGTTATTTCAAGCTGGTAGAAATATTAGTCCACGCTCTATTTCATTTTGATCATTTTATTTCTTCCAATGTGTGGTTTGCCCAAGTTTTATCTTGGGCGTACGTTGCGGAAGATCCAATTTTAGAGCACCCATGACATGATGACGTCAGGGGTACTACCAGTAAGGATCAAAAACATCCGTTCTCGTAATAATGACAATTAGGGTCGCGTGCGCATAATGGCGGATTCAATTGTAACTATATAGAAGTCGTTTTTCCTTAATTTTGTTTGTTACTGTCTACTTTGTAGGTAGATATGATTAATGTAATACAAGAATATCAAAAGTAGGTATGTATGTACTAGAACAACAATAGTAAATGACCATGTAGACTATAGAGGATGATAGAGTTCACACAATAGTATAGTAGCTAATTTATAAGTTATTTCGTCGTGAGCATAAAACATAATGTTCGTGTAGCATATCGTATGCATTATTTGCTCTTTACAAAGGGCATTCAACCTTGCACATCAATGCCCAGTCAGGGACCTGTTTCCCTTCACAAAAAAATTATGACACTACACTTCGAACGCTTATTCCGTCTCCAATAATAATAAGCAATTCGATAAGTCCATAATACTTATTTCAAATTGTTTAACTTTAAAATAAGCGTGATGACTGCTGCATATACTGGGTAGTTATCTATTGTAGTAACTAGCAATGGTTGTGGATAGCGGAAATTCTTCACGTACACAATGATAGCGGCGAGAGGCGCGGCGCTGTATCAGCCCTGCGCTCGCGCCGAGGCTTCACCGTGCTGGAACGAGCCAGTTCGCCACTGCAGGCCGCACGGACCACTGTGGCTGCGGCCTGCTCGCACGCGCTCTCTCTTACGATCTATTTACTGCCATCTGGATACATCAAGTGGTATAAACTCATCTATTACAATGGAGATGCAAGACCGCAAAATTGTTAACGGTAAGAAATTCGCGAGTGAAAGTATTGTATCGTGGTGTATTGACCTAGTGCGGATGATGGTTGAAAGGCAGGTATGTTGGCATTGACACTTGGGAAGGATACCAGATATATGAAAGTTACATCGACTAGGTACTTGACTAATATGCAAGCACGTAGGTTCGAAACGCTGAGTGTCTGTTAGTCGAAAGTCTAAGTTAACATTTATTGTTAAAGATAACATTTTGCATTTGCCTCTACCCCAGCATATATGGGTAATTTAGGTATATTTGTGACACTCGCGTAGTACACATATACTCTGCAAAATGTTAAAACATTGACAATAGTAGTTACTTTGTTATCTAAATGCAAATTCTGCTCTATCATTTTTTTTAAACAGTCATAGGTGACAGAGTTACTTATGTAACAAATATATAAATTAAGTATGTAGGTATAGTTCTTGTACCTAAATAATTATAATATTTCTTTAATCTAGAAACTCATTTGCATAATTCTTTAAACCTGGCCAAAACTCTACTAGCAATATGCACAAAGGCGGTGCACTTGAGCATAAGATATTGAATGCCGATTTAGCATTTTAGTTATTTATATAATTATAGATAGAAGCGTACCTAAGCGTAATGTTTTTTTTTTATTTTGCATAAAGTATTAATGCATTTTATTGATTTATACATAAACGTAATGGGTAATGCAATTTCGATCTGTAAAGCTCTCGTTGTAGGTATCGATGATGCTGATTTGGGTTCCGTACCCAAAGGGTAAAAATGAGACCCTATAACTAAGACTCCGTCCGTCTGTCTTGTCTGTCTGTTACCAGGCTGTACCTTAGAAACTAATAGTAACCTGTTGCCGCTATTACAACAAATAAATACTAAAAACATAATAAAATAACCCTGATTTTTTGCCGTTTTATATTTGATATTAATAATGGCAAAAGGTAGACGTTTAAAATATTCACAGGATATTTAGTTGTAAGTAATTAAGTATATTCACTTCAAAATAAATAATTAGTAAATTAAAGTAAAATAAATTAAGGGGGGCTCCTATACGGTACAGAACCCATCGTACGCGAGCACGACTCGTAGGTCTTACTTGTCCGACTTTTAAAATAATTAAGTACGACTTGTAATTCTTATATCGATATAATTCTTTGCACTTATTTGTTTTATTTTTTTTTAAGTTGTAAGCTGTTCATTGAACGGTTTTGCCATTACCCAAAACCCTAAATATAAAAAAAAAACTTAACAAGGAAAGAACCTTCTACTTGAGGTCTCAAATATATCTCGATGAAAGAGGAAAAATAATTCATATAAACAAACTAAACCAGCTTGAAACTAAGCTAGAATGCACCACTGCAAAATTAGTCACTGGAAACAACAAAAAGATGAAAGGAAATAAATTAATTTATTTTTAAACAAGCAAATATAGTGCAGTATTTGCTTGTTTAAAAACAAAACACAGTCGTGAGCGGAGTGGAGTTGTGTTTAGTTATTCGCTAAGCAAATATATCATTTTCAACTTAACCTATACCTGGGCTTCCGTGACTCGACCTATACCTACACGACCAAACTAGAAGACGCGCACTTCCACCCTTTACTGATTGATACCCAGCTGTATCTGCCGCTCTTTATATAAGCTATTCCAAAGGGACCAGGATTTCTGTAGGAACACACCAGAGCCTTTTAGCATACTCGCATAACTTGTCATTTCAGGGGCAATTCATGCCTGCTTAAAACGACAAACGCTGTGTATATAAGTTAACGAGAATAGCTCTCTCTATAAGGCCAGAGGTAAACCCTTGAAAGATCGACAAGTGTGGTGGATAGGGATTTGCTATTCATCTTTGTTTATAGAAACGCAAGTAGCTACACGTGGTAGGTATCCACTTATGAGTTAGTAAGTTATTGAGAACGGCCTAGCCACGCAAGCTGTGGTGAGGGATATGCTCGGAGTTTCTGCGAGATCTAATTAGGAATGAGGAGTTCCGCGGACGCACCAAAGTTAACGACATAGCAAAGGTGAATAGCAAGTTAAAATGGCAGTGGGCAGGGGACACAGTTCGAAGAACGCCGATGGCCGCTGGGGCCGTAAAGTTCTCGAATGGAGACTATGTACCTACCGGAAAGCTCAGAGAAGTTCCTATACTACTAGGTCGACCGACGATATAATTAAGACTGCAGGAACGCGTTGGATGCAAACCGCTTCCAACAGAACTTATTGGAATCCATAGGGGAGGCCTATGTCTAGCAGTGAAAGTATTACGGCTGATCGATGGATTGATTCTAAAGCCCCAGTTCCAGGTTTCTTAGTATCAGTCTGTATAGGTAGGTACCATAAACCTACCCACTAAGCATGAAACTTGCAATAAGTTGTAGTAAGTTTGTATATGGCACATTTGTAAATTTCAAACATTGTGTTGAAGGAACATGTCAGTAACATAGATCTTATTGTTAAGTGGAAACTTATTAAAAGTTATTTAGTTATGTTACTGTTATATTTCGCATGAAAGTTTACATTTCAACTTTTCAGGGATATAGACTCTTATTTACTTTATAATTAACTCTTATTTTACTTATATAATTAACATTGTTGCAATAATGCAATTAAAACGATACAAATAAAACTTTGCAGCAATATTATTTTACTAACTTCACTGTCTGGCATTGTCTGTACCTTACAATTGAAAGTTCCTGAAATGTTATAAGTACTGTAACATTGCGACAATACTCTTTCGTTATATTTTTTTTTCAACTTTCCCACAACCTTACGAATTGTTCTTGTTATTTACTTAACATATGTAATGTTGATGGAACTTTATTTTCGAAAGTAGCCAAATGTTACTGTAGAGTTACTTAGTACACATTGAATAACTAGATGGCGTTAGTTGTTTGTTGGATTAAAAAAAATGTTTTTTAGAAACCGAAAACTGACTAATGTAACTTTGCGACAACTAAAAAAAAGCAAGCCACGTGCAAGTTTCATTTGTAACCTTTCTGCAAAATAGATCAGACAAGTTACTATTACCTTTCAAATTTAAAGTTGTGGAAATGTATCTTTCAACACAACTTTCAGATATGTTTCATGTGTAATGTTACTGTTTGTTTGTAAGTTTTGGTGATTAGCTCTAGGCATGTTACAGGGTTTATATACAGCGCGGCCGTTAGGGCTTTGTTTCAAGCTCGCTGTAAGCTTGCATGAACGTTGCAACCTTATATTAATTGTAAGTTACAAGCTTGTTGACGTTATTCAGTAATGTTATTGCAACTTTTGCTTGCTTAGCGGGTAGGTAGGTAACTAAGTAGTTGCTACGTGATCTTGAAAGAGTAGGTACGAGTATTTAACTACTTAATTACATTTACAAATCGGTTTATAATTAGTAAATTAACTGATTCTCTACAAACTCAAGGATGATGTATTTACTATCACTGTTACAACTTTGACTGTGGTGTCGACCCTAAAATTGCTCTTCTTTTCAACATCAACATCTTTTTTCATAGCAAATGCCAATTATCTAAAAAATGTAGGTAGGTATTGCATTTTTTTCGGATTACATTATCACATGATAAACTAGGCATTAATGATTTCCTAGAGTATGTAAATAATTCAGCTAGTGCGAGGACAGGAATACCTGAAATAGATAAAATAAAAGAACGAAACAATTCTTTCGTTCTGCTTTACAAATATTGCGTTTTTGAATTTTTAAATTAAGGAGCTCTATTGAAAATGCTAATAATGTCCGTAACGAGCAAAATTTCTTAGTTATTCTAACAAAGAAATATTTGTACACGTTCACGCTTCTAAATCGATTCGGTTTATTTTTCAAATGTGTTTCGGTCGTATTTTTGTAAATGCTGGCTTAAAATCTATGACTTCTAAAAAGGAGTTTTTCATTTCCACATTACCTATTTTAGTGTTCCTTTTTTGTTATTTCATACTCGTATAGGTATGCGATTGACTACATACTCGTATCTATTGCCTGATATTATGCGTCCTAGGGTGTATATCACGATTACCTAAATGATTAGCTATAGTGCTGATAATGGGGTGGGCTCTTGAATAAGGACATATACATATTTTACTATCTTCATCTTCAGGGAAATCATATAGGTACTTACTTAGCTTAATATTATTGTGTAAGAATATTTCAAAATATTTACCACATTGCAATCTGTTGTTCGAAACAGATAACACAAAAATGCTATTTTGTTTTGTAATATATGCACTGAAAATCATTCACTAGGAACCCAACGCTAAAATCACAAAATTATTCACCAGTTTTATACTTTTTGTCAAAAGCCAATAAACTTTTCGTGTGGGATAGCTGTGTAGGTACATAATATTATAATATTACCTATGGACCGAGTCAGATATAGGTATTAGAGGTTTATTTGAAAGATAAATTTAAAGATAGGTAAAAACAGAGATGATTTAAGATTATCCGATAAAGAACTAAAGTCACCGACATACTTATACTTAGCAAGCTGAAGTGGCAATGGGTTGGCCACATCCACGGAGTATAGAACAGTGGTTTCCGATTCGACCACTACTACTCGTCATGTACATAAAGAAAATGTAGTAAATATCCGCAAATAAAATAATATATTTTTTGTTTTAAATTTTACATAATAAGTATAGCAGCGAACTTTTTATTCGTCATTTTGGATTGATCCCATGATGATAACAGTTGAGTAAAAACACGTTATATAAACTGGTAACTTATTTAATAAAACAATTAGGTAGGTAGGTATAACTATATAGAAACTTTCTTTTTGTGATAAACATTTCAAAAAATGACGCGTTCGCAGGATTTGAACCTGCATCCTCTGGGCCGGCGTCAATTTTTGAAATGTTTATCACAAGAAGAAAGTTTCTATACACCTAGTGTGTGAAGCACGATAAAAATAATTTCATAACTATATAGCTGACCCGGTGAACTTCGTTTCACGCATTATCTTTATAAATTATAGCCTATGTGCTATTCTTATCTATTGTACATACATATATGTATTACTATTGCAAAGTTTTATCTCAATTCGTTCAGTAGTTCTTGTGTGAAAGAGTAACATACATCCATACATACAAACTTTCGCGTTTATAATATTAGTAGGATTATAAAAAGCACTTAAGTATTACCTACCACCTTGAAAATATTAGATAGGTAAGTATGCTACGACCACATAAACAAAATCAAGGTTACATTTTCTTCTAGGTACCTACCTACGTAACTAATAACCTATTGGTAATGTAGTAAAATGTTATTATATACTAACGGTTTTAAGTCACAAGCTAAGTTTGAGAAAAGAGATAAGTTTGTGAAAAGCTTAGAAAACAATCTGGCGGCTTTTCCCTTAGAAATTTTAGAAAATAGCTGTTTCAAGTAAGCACTTGTGTTGTGATATTAAAAAAGTTTCCTGTAAGAATTTTGTTTATGTTTTTTTTGAACCAGTTGTTGCTTTGCTGAGAGCGGGGACTTTCAGATATGACAATACTCATAACAATGAAAAACCCGATTTTCCACTCACGATTGCGACAGCGGCTGGGCCGCTGGGAGCCCGACCGGTTTCGGAGTAATTAAGTATCTACTCCTTGATCAGGAAATACGCAATGAAGCAGTGGCGGATTTAGGTATTTGCCGCCAGTAGGTTGTTCAATCCAAAAAAATTTTAAATGTAATATTTCAGATTTTAATTTTACACGGTATAATTATTTTTCCCAAAAAATGGCATGACTGACTTCAACCGTGTAGGTACAGAATTCCCGAATAGTTCGCACGGATCGAAGTAGCGATTTTCAAATTATTGTTGATTTATCAGAAATGGCTCAGCCGATTTCAAATATTTCAATAAAATTTAAATGGGACCTATGTCGAAGTGTATCCTTTCCAATAAAAAAGATATGAATAAAAAAATATACGCGTCGACTTCAGTACCACTTCCGTTTTTTCATCGCTCAAAATCGTATCACATTATTATGTTGCTTTTTTTTCTGTAGACCTAATAATAATAACATATATTTAGATATACAAATTAATCTTTTATTTTCACGAATTTGTCGCCTTGTAAAATCTGCCGCCACAAGTGATGTAAATACTCATCATACTGTGGGACCAACATCGAATCGCGAATAAATCAACTGTTCCATACACTAAGTGCATTGATTCTCGACAAAATGTATGGAACCAGTTGGTTCAGTGGTGAAAGCTATTCATAATTATGAGATAACACTTCTGAAAGTACCAACACTTTGCAAAATAAGACATCCATCATCTATCCATCAGCCACAGGACGTCTACTGCTGGGCATAGGCCTCCCCTAAAACAACACATTGTATAATAACTAAATAAATATTGACCGAGCCAAGTGAGATATAAGGATCAATCGAGGAGTTTATCAGATTGCTAGGTGCATCCTGAGGGTTCGTCAAAACAATTAGTATCTACCTAGGTATCTAGTATAAGTAGGTACCCAGTCTGACATATTATATGGTTCTTTCAAATACTTCTGGGCCATTTTGGAAAACCATAACTATTGTTGTAGGTACATTTAAATAAATAAAGTGTCCTAAATAGCAGATATGTAGATAGCTAACTCACAGTGATTTGTACTCAATAAGTCATTACTGTAATGATAAACTTTCTCTATGTAGAAATTGACGATTACATAACTAACAATTTATCCATGCGTACGCAAGCCGTCGAAAGCAGCTGGATACAAGGCTCATGTCCAATAATGTTTATAACTATTGTTTTTGGCTAAGATTATAATGTAAAAACTTGCCGTTTTTACACTTTCAATTGAACACATTGTCAAGTATTATACATATACTAACGGGACTAATCGCGCTCTAAAATTACGCGAGTCAAACTGGTAATTGAATCGACATCCACAACCCAAAAGTCCACTCCACGGATCGACACTAAATTATTTTTCAAGAATAGTTCGTGAAGCAGTGGAAATCAAAAAACATCACAATTTCAACCAGGAAGATGGATTTAAGTTATCGGCGTCGTGGAATCCTGTTGTCAACAAGTGCAAATCGCGTAGTGTAGGTAGTAAGACATTATTAAATATAATACAATCAGTGTGTCGTATAATAATACTGTCAATTTTTCGAGTTCAAGTTGAATTGGCGTACCAGCTGTTTCGCATTCCAGTCTACCCGTGACCACGATCGATGCAACTCGGTCGAAACGTCGGGTTGGTGAGGTTTATTTATCTCGTAATTTTAGTGCGCGATTAATCCCGTAGTACACTTATATTAATAAAGTAAATAATTGTAAATACTTATATATTTTTTAAATTAAATACGACAAAATACAGTCAATAAGCCGATTACAGAGGCGTCAAAAGGCGCCAAAATAAATAGCAATGCGCGCGTAAATTTACTTGTTTATAATTACTTTTTTATTTATTAATAAATTAATTCAACGTAAAAAGCGTTCTCTCTATCGAATGCCTAAAGTGAAAAAGAAACAGAACTATGCTATTTCGCTAATATAATTACGATGGCGCCTCTGTAATCGGGCTTATTATCTACTTACTTAGGTAAGCTAAAAACTACATCCTACTTAAACTACTACTAGGTACATACAACGCTATTGGATCAACCAAATACCCTGGAAGGTGTAAAGATTTAATCCAAATGCTCCCACTACCAGTTGGCTGCTGGCAGCATTTGCAAATTAATATGTTTTCTCAACTTTTCAATTTGATCCTATTCCTATAGTTATAATTTTATTATTTAGCAACATCATTAGTTACCTCCCTATTTACCTCATTTAATAGCAGCATTTGTGCCTCTCGCATCGGCCCGTTTCTCAGAAAATCAGACGAGTCACTATGTAAGATACATGACAATAATCTCCGCAATTTACTATGTGAATGCGAAAGATAATACCAACAGGTAAATCAGAGAAATCTAGTAGGCCGCCATTCTATTTGTACAGAATGGCGTTACTAATGTGAAACTGAAAATGTTATTTGTTGTAAATCATTGTTCTTAGTAGGTAGGTAGTAAAGTAAGTGGGTACCCTCGACATCATGTTACTTCATAGACCTATTGATTATTTTTTAATAGATACATGCAAGTACAACTACTCGGACGTTACAGAATTCGGAAAGGTCGTTTTAATCAGGCAAATATTTGTGATGGTGTGAATCCTTGACCTGTGCTTGCTAGTGCGCTCGATGAATGCCAAGTGCTACATTATACTTTTTGCGACGTCACAATCGCTATTGTCATCAGAATTCATAAAAAAAACTAGAACAATAATTATATTAGCAGGTACAATATCTGTAGGAAAGTTTCCTTTCTTGCTTTGGACTAATGCTTAATTTATCTTTATTTTCAGGAGAGAAGCCAACAAAGATGGTCCAAGGGGATTTGATACAAAGGATCATCGGTGGTTTCGGCCGATACCAGCTTGCTTTGTGCCTCATGGTGTTCTCCGTGAAGTTCTTAGTTGCATTTCATCAGATGGCTATTTTATTTTTGGCACCTAAAGTATCTTACACATGTGGAATAAACGGGACCCAAACATGCCCCTGCTCTGATCCTGTATACGACACTTCAATATTCTCCAGAACTATTATCATGGAGTGGGATTTGATATGCGACAGGAGATGGTTGACCAGCTTTACACAAACACTCTTTCAATTAGGCGTATTACTTGGAAGCGTCATGTTTGGAATGGCTGCCGACAGGTGACATTGAATTTCTAACTTAGCACATGTAATAATGGTCATAACATAATGGTCAAGGTGGAATGAATTAAGTTCTATATCCAGTTTATATGAGGAGTGAGGACCTAAGTACTATGGGTACATACTTATCTACAGTTATTTACAGTTCGAACCTGGTTTGAACAGGTTTTTTGAGTAAGTAGGTTGACTTGGTGTCATCAATAATTTAAAAAATAAATGAAATGAAAATGAAAATGAAAAATGAAAAAAAATGAAAAATATTTTATTTGACAACTTATGACAAAACTTGCAACAAATTAATGTATATATAAGTAGATATATAAGAGTATATATAAGTATATACTCTTTTAACAATATTTTGATATTGTTAAATCATTTAATTTGCAACTAGAGAGCGACCGAGCTTCGCTTCGCTAAAAATATAACGTTTAAAAACTATAAGAATTTGAGATCCTGAATATTAGGTATGTAGCAGATTGCTAGCCAAGACAAACAAAACGAGCCCCAACACTAGCCGGGTCTATCTTGTTTAGTACTGGAGTTCCTATGGCCACCTTCCGAATCCATCATCATATCTGCTCCATGGCACCAACCATATTATTGCATTGTCACGCAATATACATACCTATGCATGCAAAATTTCAGCTCAATCGGAAACCGGGAAGTTGGTCAAAAACTTCCAAGATTCCACCCGAAATTACTTACATACATAGGTACATCCATTGCAAGTTAATTCAATAAAAGCTTGTAAAAAAGCTCTGTCTAAATACTAAATTTCATCAAAATTGTTTAGGAAATTTCCATATTTTGTACTATTAAATACTCGTAATTATTGGTTTAAAATGTGGAAAATTAATAATGTTGTACATGTACTGTTTCAGGTACGGCAGAAAAAATCCATTGCTAGTGGCTGTCGTCATTCAACTATCAGCAGGAGTCGCGGCCGCGTACGTTCCTGAATACTGGACCTTTACCTTTTTACGCTTCCTCGTGGGCATGTCCGTCGGAGGCACTATGGTCACCAGCTTCGTCATCGTCATGGAATTCGTGGGCACGCAGTACAGGGATACCATCTCGGCACTGTACCAAGTTCCATTCAATGTGGGCCACATGCTGCTCGCAGCCTACGGATACTTTCTCAGAGATTTCTCAGATTTCCAACTGGGAATTTCGATACCCGCAGTTCTGCTGTTGTCATACTTCATTGTGGTTCCGGAAACTCCTCGATGGCTTATCGCAGTCAAGAGGACTGATGAGGCCATTCATATTTTAGAACGCGTTGCCAAAGTGTAAGTAGCTGTCCACTTATCTTTTGTTTTACATATCAAATCTACCTACTCTTACCTTCGCTATCACCATATCTTATTTACAATATGACATCTTAAAATATTATGCAAACCTAACCCAGATATGCAGACTCATAACGATTGATTAAATGATACTTGAGAGAAAAACGTCAAAACAGATAAAATATGCACGTACCTTATTTTACCTTATAATATCTAAAAAACTAGCGAATGAAATGTTTTGTCAAAAAATAATCAAACTTTTCAATCAACAAGATTATTTTTTGCGAAAATTAGCATGACCGACTTCACCCGTGTACAGAATTCGCGAATATTTCGCACGGATCGATGGAGCATTTGTCACATTATTGTTGTTTTATCAAAAATGGCTCAGCCGATTTCGATAAAATTTAAATGGGACTAATTTTGAAGTATACTCTTTCCAATAAAAAAAAATATTTAAATCGGAGCACTATGAAAAAAGTTATGCGTGGTTATACATAAATAAAAATATACCCGTCGATATGTATACCTCCTCCGGTGGTTCGTCGGTCAAAAATACTGGAGGCCAAATTTTGCAAACAACCTGGTTTATAATTTTATTCTCCTCTTCAATACATATAAATAAAAAACAAATGAAGGATATGTTTTTCTATAAATTAATGAAACATTATTAAATTTCAAATACTTGCGGCCATGCCATGCGGATGAGCGCCAAAATTCGCAATTCAACTCTGTTTAAATATATTCTCCTATTCATTTATATTTAGGTACCTACATAAAAAATGGTTTGAACCGTGTACGCTATGAGCGGGATGTTCTTGCGGTGGGATCTCGGACTACTACTTGCACCTGCTACTCCTGCTAGACTAAATTCAAAACTTAAGTAAAAAATGTAATAAATAAATGTGTTATAACTTTCAGGAACAAACGGCCAACCGACAATATAAAAACCGACATCGACGCATACCAGGCATCTATTGAGCAAAACCAGCTGAAGAAAGGAAATATCTTGGATTTGTTCCGTACTCCCAATTTGCGGAAAAATATAATCGCTATGTCTATAAATTGGCTGGCGTGTAGCTACTGCTTCTATGGAGTATCTCAGTACGTCGGGCAACTCAGCGGAAACGTTTTTGTCAACGTAGCGTCAAGCGCTAGCGTTACCCTCGTAGGCACCTTAGTATCGATACCACTGATGAAAATTATCGGAAGGCGGACTATTTTAATTATTTTCCACTTTATAAGTGCGGCGTGTTTAATCATTTTGGCTGTGATACCGGAGGGGGTGGGCTCCGTGGTGCTGGCGAGCATCGGTGTCGTGAGCAGTTTTATTGTGTTTGTAGTTGTATATCTATACTGTACGGAATTGTTCCCAACGGTAGTGCGGAACGCAGCTATCGGATTTTCTTCCATGTCAGCCCGCATCGGCTCCATGATAGCACCTTTTGTGATAGACTTACAAAGCGTGGCTCACTGGATGCCGCCAGTCGGATTCGCCATCTTGCCCCTTATAGCTGGCTGTGTTACTTTCCTCTTGCCTGAGACTAAAGGCTGTGAACTCATGACAACGATAGAGGAAGGTGAACAGTTTGGAAAAAAAACAAACTCTGTAAATAATAAGTAAACCAATTGTGATATTATTGTAGGAATAATATAATAAAATATGTATAATGGTATACTTACTTAATGAGCTGTTTGTCTTACAATTTATGAGCTGTTTGTTAACATACCCGCAGTTCTGCTGGGGGTATGTTTGTCTTAGCTGGGCTGAGCAATAGCAGGTCCAGTGTTTATACTGACAAAGCAGTAGATTGCCAGTGTTGCAGGTCGCCGGAGATGTTGATAGCAGCCTTTCAATCGGAATAGGTTTATGAAAGAAATAATTGCAATTTGTAATTAAATCGCTAAGGACAGTTCTTTTATCCATCCAAGTGTAAATAGCTATGTACGAGTAGGTACATTACCTAATGTAAAATAAATATTTTTAAATTATTGTCATATTTTATTATGAATTCTCAGTGTTTATGAGGTAATTGTAGAGTTATAATAACCACTACAATTGACTAGTTATGGCAAGGAAATCAGTAGGAGAAACTTTGTAGCGGAGCTTGTTTGGCTTGATATATAGTATACAGGGTTACAGGGTAAGTCGACCTATTTCCGTTAAGGGTGTGTAGTTTACTTTGTTTCTGACTAATTTGACTATGAAATACACTATCCTAAATTTAAACAAAAACAGATATTTGTAATTGGTATTTATAAAATTCCCAATTTTCGGCTATCAGCTCAGATATTTTGAAATGTGTAAGTCGTATTATTATTTTCATTTGATTTTTACATCTAAAATAATGTTTTATGACCTCACTACCCAATATTGTCCGTAAAATTAACATATTATAAAAAGTATTTGAATTCAAATATCTCGAAAACTGTGAGGATATGGTGTTTCATAGTCAAATCGGTCAGAAACGTAGTAAACTACACACGCTTAATGGGAATAGGTCGACTTAGCCTATAACCATGTATAATATATACTATGTATAATATATCACGCCTATAACAATATTAGTCAATTGCCAAGCAAGTCAGTGCGCAAGGATTACTTTGTACCGTACCTATGACAGGTAACTAGTTATTACCCGCGGCTACGCTCGCGTGATATTTTGATTTGTGTGCTATCCCATAGGAACCTTTGATTTTTCCGGGGTATTAGTAGCCTATGTCACTATCAGTCTTTCAAACAAGTGCACTATGTCTAAGTCCATTCCAAAAAATATATTCAATCCACAGTACAGCAGAAGTAGATTCAATCCGTTGCACCGTTGCTGCGTGAAGGTAGAATAAACCAACAAATAACAATTAAGACGAGGGCCGGCATCGGGCCGAGAAACACGAAAACGAGTACTTTTGAATGCCCGATGCGAGAGGACGAATGATAATGAATTAAATTTAAAAATATCATAAAAAAAAAATTAATGAACCGGACAAAATTTTGAAAAGTAACCGGCTTCATTAAAAAAACTTACAAATTTCCCACCGAAAAAAAGTTTAATAATTCGAATGCTCAGAATTATCAGCGACAACACCCCATTATTTTTTACGAATAAAATAGCCAGACCGCTATTCTATTTCATAGACCGAGAAGTTATTTTTTTTAATGTGTTCATTATGAGTAATTAATTAAAAACTCACTGCCGCCCGCCGCTCTGGCGCGATCCTGTCGAGCGCGACCGCGTAAAATTTGTCCGAGTGAAGGGATAATTTTTGAAATAATAGTTTAACAATGCGTCACCTTAACAACAATTAGTAAGGATAGTAAAGATTTTCAGGACAACAACTAGAGTGGCGTCCGCGTCGCTGAGGCCGCGCAGGGTTTTGAAACCGTGTCCGGTCTACCCACCCGTACTGGCCTATATAGGCGTGGTGGATAAGGCCAATCGCCCTACAGTACTGTATCGGCCTTTTTAACAGTCCACTGCTGGACAAAGCCCTGTCCTATGGATTTCTTTTAAGTAGTACTGGTTAGAAGCGGCCTGCATCCAGTGTGCTCCTGCGGTCTTCATCAGATTGTCGGTCCACCTCATCGACGGACGTCCTGACATGGTCTCCATTTGAGAACCTTACGACCCTATCTGCAGCCCGCCCTACGAACTATGTGCCTTGTTTCTTTCCTCATTTACTTTATTTACTCAGATTCACGTTATCGTAGTTACGTGTAATAGGTATAATAAAATATTAAACCTTGAAGTGCCTGTTTGTTTTGTTATGTTATAGATAGGTAACTTTCAATATATTTGCTCCGAGAAATATAATGATCTCAATTTATAAATGTATGGAATGGTAACAAGCAAAAAGAAAGTACTTACCTATTTTTGTTATTATTTATTTTTTATTTTAGAAAGTACCTATATCTATACTGTACTGTAACAGCCTTTTTAATTGTCCACTGCAGGACGTAGGCCTACCCACGAAGGGTGATATAATACTAATAAAAATCTATATCTATAATACTAATAACACAAAAAATAGGTAAAAATAAAATAAGTAGGTACTGTATTAGAGACTACAATATAAACAAGATTAACCCTTAATTTGGCAAAGAAAAAATCATTATAAAAGAGGATTTTTTTTAATAGATCTGTTTAATGCCCCCCTAAATAATAAAGAAAAATTATGAAAAAAAAATATCCCCTGAAAGATTTCCTGAAAAAACAATGTTAATTATACTCAACAAAATCAGATATTGCAAGATTGACTTATTGTTATAATTATGTTGAGCCGGCTCAACAAGATGCATTAAAGCAAAGGAAAGCTTAAAATCAAAACAGACTCAGTGTCATATTTATTTATTTATTGAATGATATAGGTACAAAATTTAATCAGTTTTGTGGTGATAATTGCAATGAAAGTTAGGTCCTTTGACAAAACAAAGTCTCACATTACATTTCAGGCAGTACATCGTAGTGAAACCCTTTTTGCAGTATGTGCATCGGCCATATTCTGTTCCATGGTCTGGGAAATGGCCCATTGGTCGATTGGAATGGTCAAATCTGACGTCATCTATAGAACAACACCGTGTAGGTTTCTTAATTTTGTCCTTATTTTTCAGGTCTTTTACACAGCTTGCGTCAACATTCCGTCCTTTCTTTATCAAGGCTTTAAAAAAGTCCAGTCTTAATAATTTTTGACACTCTAAATAAATTAACGGCCTCACGGATGATTTATCGCGACACGATTAGTAAGGCGAGTGTCATTACCACTAGACCAGCATGGCTTAAACTGGGGTAGATACTCGTACGTTAGACTCTGCTTATCGCGGCAAACCCAAGGCAAGCTAATTAGGCCTTGCTATATACTTTCACACAGTCAAAATGCAATCTCTTTTGCCTGCTCATCAGTCATAGCTCATAGGTACTTATTAAAAAAAAGTTTTTGCTAAACTTTTTGTCATTTCGAGTATTTAGTTCAATGTCATGTTTAGACTGATAAAATAAAATGGCTAATTTTATTATTATATTTTGCTCTTAAAGATTGGTGTTAACACAAAATTGTTAATAGTTACTTTAATAAGGTTACTTTGCTAAGTACCTACGCTACTTCGCCAGCTCTACTTTATAGTGAGATTTTGTGAATTCTTTGGTAAGTCCATATTCTTAAGCTAGAATCTTTATGCTAAGACTTGGCTAAGACCAAATGTGAAACTTCTGATGCGACTTCCAACAAGGTTGCGTTAAACGTTTAACTTTACCATGGAGGAGGTATGAAAGCATACGTTGCGTTAAACGTTCAACGCTCCTGGGGAGGGAGAATAGTTACGAAGTTTCACTTCTTCCGCGCGGAGGGACTCCACGCACTATTTTTTATTAACAACTTCAAATAAGCCGTAGGATATCAACCACAGACACAGATATCAACTGCCAAACATAGGGCTCATCTATGGCTTTTTAGATTATAATTATAATTTAGACTATAATAATAGTAAACGGTGCGCCCATTGGACTATAACGAACGAATAAAACCATAGGCAATATTAATAATAGGTTATTCCTGCCTAGCCGGTTATTAGTAAATATTGTACTTGGCTCGTAGAACCACAAACGGCCGATTGAATCGAAAAGCTCTTGGATGTAGGCCACGTACCAGTAAGTGCAGAGTAAAATAATGAACGAACCATATTTAATATTACCAATCTAGCTCAGCTGATAAGCAAATTGAAAAGACAGTTTAGACAGGGCGCATAGTTCGAAGAACTGATGGCGATGGGGTTGTAAAATTCGATGGGGACCGACTAGGGCCCAATGATATGATCAAGACCAAACACGCTAGATGTAAGCGTCTACCATAGAGGATTTCATCATGCATTGTGGGAATATCTACCGGTGAACGTCTTAGTGGTGACCGGGTGACGGATGAATGCAACTAGGTATCTACTCTCTATAGCGGAACCCCAAAATGGGTCGTGGGTCGCGAGCCAAAATTATGGGCCACCACATTATAACTATACTCTATAAAATTTAACTTGATCTCTGCGACAGCTGTCAGAAAAATCACACCTATGAAGTCCTGAATTTCTTAATAGTACAGACAGTACCTGTCAATGTCATACTTTATGGGGATGCCGATTAGTGATGGGCGACGAATGATCGTGACCACAGAGTTTTAGATAGAGTTTTATTTAAAACTAGCGGACCCGGCGAACTTCGTACCGCCTTAAGATATTTTAAGTTTAATGGCTGTCATCCAAAATGTAGATCTGGTTGAGCTATCTCACTTTTGTAAAGACAGTAAAGCTCGAAACATACTATCGGACGCGGCTTACGGACGCGGCTTACCGACGCGACTGACAGCCGCGATCTAGACTATGAAAGTACACTGAGCCGTGCACACTATCGGACATCAGTCGCGGACATCACCTTTGGACGACCTTGAGCTTTCGGACGTCCGAGAGCGATCTGGCACACCGGATGTATTAAGACTGTTGCTAAGTCACGGCTGTCAGTCGCGTCCGTCAGCCGCGTCCCATAGTACACAAATATTGTAGCAAACAATCATTTCAAACCCAAAAAACAGCCAAGTTCAACTAATTTGTTTCGTCATCGTTATCATCCGCAGCTTTCTTTGTCCCACTGTTGGGTATAGGCCTCTCTCTTGCAGTGCCATCTGCCTCAGTTCTTTGCCGGTCGTGACCAGGCTCGACCGGCGGTATTGATGATATCGTCGAGATAGTCGACCTACCTTGCTGCCGCGCCGCACATAGCTGAGCGGTCTCACCTATTCAAGTAACCTAGTTGACCAGCTCGGTCACCACCGTCTTTCTTGCTCAAGAAGCGCTGGTCGAATTGGTTGCCACGCCAGTGTGAACGATGTCATACGCAGGGCTTTTGCGACCGCCAATATAGCAGCCGTACTCGAACCGAATGGGTTTGCGCTTGGTGATAGCAAAAGGCCTGAGGGTATGAAGCTGGTCCATGGAAGTGTAGACGGCCCATAGTATGAGACGCGACTTGCGTCGATAGTTTGGTGCCGTCACATCTTTCTGAGACTCAGAGAATGGCTGGAGCGTAGGCTGATTCGGAGCAGCACAAACGGCGCAAATATGCTAACCGTGGCAATGGTTACATATTTGAGCCGTTTGTAATTGAGTCATTGTGGCCGTGGTGGCCGGTCTTGTTGTCAAAAGTCTTTCTGAGCGTCTGGTGTACCCGACATGTGACCAACATGCTGGTGTTTATTTGGCTAACGTAAAAGCATTGCCAATCAGCGTGCCAATGCTGCCAGCATGCTGAGCACGCTGCTAACTGGCAGTGGGCTTGAGTATTTGGATTATCTTTATACCTTCAAGGGTCTGTGGATGATCCAATTGCTTGTTATGTAGTAGTTTATGAAGTTTTACATTATAAGTCCTGTATTTAGTGGTATTGCTCTATAAAAAAAAGTCAAGGACCCTTGCACATTGCCACTGTCCAAACCTAACCTGACATCATAATACCTTATACTTATAAATGCTTCTGTTGATTAAGATAAGGTTAAGTTAAGTTTCCGCCTTGTCGTGGCGGGGGAACTTAGTAGCCGAGGCTTATGGGCGGCGCGGGAATCCCAGATAGAGCCGCTTCTCTGGGTTTCTTCTGAGACTGCTGAGAAGGCGGCGCTCGATGTCTCCCGATTTTTTGGGTCTTTTCTCTCTTGGCAGCTTAGAAGTTTGCACTCGTGGTTGGGCCGCTTTTCAGGGCTTTTTAACTCAAGTAGCTGAGAGGCTGGCCGGTAAGTTGCGTGCCTCATGAGGAGTACCGCAACTGAGGCGGGCTGCACTTTTATCACTGTTCAATCCTAACCAAACCAACAGAAATGTATGTTCGTGTCAAGGTCACAGTTCACAGTCAAGGTTAATAACCTTAGAGTCAAGATACTTATACTCATGCCATACTACTCCTAAAAATCAAGTCGATCCGTTTCTTCGTATATTAGTATGGATTCTGTACCATAAAGGTAGAATAAAGAAACATGTTTAACCTCTAACGGTGGTATATTTAAAAATATTTTTAATGTCAGACAAAATGACGGCCCAGTATTAAACGTCATTGTAATATCTAGCATGGCATAGGAAAAAACATTTCCTCCAATTTTAATGTCAGTTGTCATTGTCAATCCATACTATATTTCCTCTTTGAGTACATATAATGGTGAAAAGACAATTTGTCTCTTTGCTATGCTAAGAGTGACATTCATAAAAAGTCTTCAGTCAATGTATGTCACCTGTCATCTTATTACGTTTCGTCAATCCATATCAGGCCCAATTATGAACGCGCCATCTTAAATTTAATTTGAATATAAAATGTGTTCTCACTATCGAATGCCTAAAGTGAAAAAGAAACAGAAATATTCTAATTAGCTGTTATAATTACGATGGTGCCTTGAAATTGGGCCTATTAGCGTCGTTGTGATAGGTGACAGTTTCGCTAACGATTTTTAAGGGAATAGATGATATGAAAAATATAATATGAATAACTATTAAAAAAATAAAAATAAAGGAACGGGATAAAAAGTATCCTATGTCCTTCTCCTGGCTCTAAACTACCTCCCTGCCAATTTTCAGCTAAATCGGTTCAGCCGTTCTTGAGTTATAAGTGGAGTAACTAACACGACTTTCTTTTATATATATAGATATATAGATATCGATATACTATACATATATATATACTAACGATATTTTAAATAAAACTTGATTTATCATTAATTTTATTGTATATTTTAATATCATAACATTTTTTACATGTGTAATTAAATTAAACCCAATTATATGTTACATTAGCATCGATAATTTACATGTGTACATACTTGATCTTAAATAATAGTAAGTAAATGAAATCCAATTTCTCACCTTCAACTACTCATTCGATTTCATTACAACATTGTTTGAAAATCGATTTTTTCCACCACTATCCCAACTCTAAAAATGTCAATCTTCTACTGTCGCAGAGATCAAGTTAAATTTTATAGAGTATAAATACCGAATTATATTAGACTTACCGAAATATATATTAACGACCTTACTTACTTAGCACTTTTATTTGCGGACAAGCTAGCTAGATGCAGAAACTCATAGACGGATGCCTAGATTTTGTTACTGAGCCACTAAAAAAAATTTTAATGTGCAAAATTAAAGTTGGTCCCCGTAACATTGTGAAGGGTACGCGGCACGCCAATCAGTAACTATGTTACCGCACTTACATGAGCTTTGTAGATCCGAAGATTACAGGTTCGGGTCCTGTCACGGTCGCCGTGAAAAGATGTTCCTAAACACCAAAAATGACAAATACGTGTTTATATTAGATAAAATACCGGTTTTAACTCACGTATGATATACGGCCGGGCCGCTGTGAAACCCGACCGGTTTCGGAGTAAAATTAGTACTCCTTCTTCATCAGGGAATACGCGCACTCCCGTCGCCTGGCGCACACGCACTGACTGGTATTTTATCTAATATAATGTATTCTCACGCGAGTTTTAATGAAGAAATACGTGTTTATCGAAGGAACACCATTTATTGTGCCTTCCACATTCAATGGTTATTTCAAAATTGCAAGTATGCGCACGCTGACAAGCTTAACGCTAACAAACTTTACACATTACAATATACCTATGTAGGTGCTAAGGGCCTACACTATAGACCCACGGTTTTCCACTATTTCCAATTTTTCCGCGATAAAAAGTAGCCCTTAGTCGAGCTGACGGGCTAGCTACGGCGTTGTCGACCTCCGGGTCGTCCCTGAATGAGGTGGCGTGACGAACTTCGCTCTTTTCAGCCCGACTGGATCAACTTAGCGGAAGACCGGGATGCGTGGAAAGAGGTGGGGGAGGCCTTTGCCCAACAATGGGACACAATAGGCTGACTAAAAAAAAGTAGCCCATGGTACCTACTCGCCGATCTTGAACTGAATCTATGCTATGCCAAAAATCAAGTTGCTCGGAGCAACGTAACAAACAAATACATCTTCGACTTACACATTAGTAAAGATTATACATAATTACGTAGATATTACAAAACATTAAAATCTTATATTTCTATTTAATTTCAGGAGGAGCTAACTAAAATGGTCCAACATGATGCAATACAAAAGTGCATCGGTGGATTCGGCCGTTATCAGTTATTTTTATGCGTTACGGTGTTTTTTTGTAAATTTTTCATAGCATTTCAACAAATGGCCATTCTATTTTTGGCGCCGAAAGTGGATTGGAAATGCCCTGAAAAAGAATCCACTGATCCTGTCTGTCCTTGTGCTAATCCTGAATACAACAAAGACGTTTTCAAAAGAACAATAGTTATGGAGTGGCATTTGGTATGCGAAAAGAAATGGATGGTCAGCTTCGCGCAAATGCTCTTTCAAACTGGCGTATTAGTGGGAAGTGTTTTATTTGGAATGGCATCGGACAGGTGACTTGAAATTGTTATCTTTTGCTTAGGACGTAAATAGCAAAATTGCGTTTTTTTCTCATATACTTTCAGGGTTTTATAACATGATATCCTTTATAAGATATATAGTTGATTATTATCCATCCATCCATCAGCCAAAGGACGTCCACTGCTGGACATAGGCCTCCCCTATGGATCTCCAATAAGACCGGTTGGAAGCGGCTTGCATTCAGCGCGATCCTGCGGTCTTAATGAGGTCATCCGTGCACCTTGTGGGTGGACGTCCTACGCTGCGCAGCCGGGCGTCTGCCAGCGATTCTTAGCACCCCCTTCTCCGCCGTTACCGGGGCCACTACCGTAGCCCCGGGCTAGCGGAGCTGCTGGGGACTGGGGGCCTGGTCTATTCGTTTTTTCCATATTTTGGGGGTATTTGCCTATAATCGCCGCGCTGGGCAAGCGTGGTGGCGATCGCAGAAACGTAGCTTCGCGGCAGGGATGCCGCTCCCGATCCCTGCCCTGTGCCATTTTAGCTACGTTTTAGTCGAATGGTTATACCGCCATTAGTCGGTTCCGCTGTACCTCAGTCTTACGACACCTGGTACTAGAGGGGGGTGCTATTCTACTCTGCCGGCACCCTACGGCCAAACGTTGATTATTATATACATTTATAATAATCAGTATATTATCTTAAATCGATACTCTTCTTGAGAATTCTATACATTGCCTAGTACGGAAAAAAAGAAATGCAGCAGTATCTTGTCATTGAGGGTGTCGGCGTGCGTTAAATACCTATGTATCTAACCTATTGGAAATGTAGGTACTTTTAACGTGAAACGTCTTTAAAGTCACGTAGCCTATAGGTATAAAATTTTATATAGGTACCTCTAGAAGCCGTTTTCTGCCTCTCGATACATATATAATAAAGCTTTTACTGTTATAGGTACGGCAGAAGAAAGCCATTCTTACTGGCTTGTGTCATGCAAATTGCAGGAGGGATTCTGGCCGCATTTATTCCCGAATATTGGACCTTTAATGTTGTGCGAATGGTCGTGGGACTGTCCGTCGGAGGCACCATGGTTATGAGCTTCGTGCTAGTTATGGAGTTCGTGGGCACGGAGTACAGAGATATTTGCTCAGCCTTGTACCAAGTTCCTTTCAACTTAGGCCACGTGCTACTGCCAGTATGCGGTTACTTCTTCAGAGATTTCTCACCCTTTCTCCTGTCGATTTCGATACCGTCCGTGTTGATGATAGGTTACTTCCTATCAGTTCCAGACACACCTCGATGGCTTATCGCAGTAAAGAGAACAGATGATGCCATTCGTGTTTTAGAACGAGTAGCCACAATGTTAGTACCTACCTATCCTGTATTAAACACTCATTTTTAGTGCTTACCATAATGAAATTTCTTCCTTCCTTCCCCACGAAGGGCGATTAGGCCTTATCCATTACGCTGGCCCAGTTCGGTTTAGTAGATTCACATATGCCGTTGAATTTATTCTGTGGAGCTATGCTGTTTGCTTTGATGTATTTCTTTATCGAAATGCCAGTGGGGTGTAAATTTCTAAGAACATAAATTACAAAGAACTCATTGGTGATTGCGAGACCGGGTTTGAACCCACAACTCACGCTCGTGAGGCGACACTGTCCCATCGCGATTCGCTTTGCCTGTGTAGACTTATGTTAAGTAGAAAAAGGCTGATACAATACAGTAGTATATTCTTTATGAAATTAAGGAAATAAGTAATTACTAAGTCTCTCTACCTACCTACTTCTAAAAATAAAACGTAACCGATTTGGGGCAATCGAACCCAAGCCGTCCTGTTTGAAATGAAGCCAAAGTGCAGCTTTTCTACTTGCTAAGCTATATTTTTCTTGACCCTTCAAAATGTTTCATGGATTTATTGGAGGTCTATCTATAACTATCAACTACTGAAGCAATGGTATTCCGTATAACTAAGTAAGGTACGGCAGGCAAGGTATATTCACGGTTTCCAAATCAGGAAACCGCAAGTGCGCGGGCCAGCTTTAGACTGCCATGCTTTGAAAAAATATTCTTTGAACTAGCGCTATCTGGGTCAGCCTGAAATAATAAATAAAATATCATCTTTCAGAAACAAAATGCCGACCGAAGGTATTCGAAGTGCCATCATAGCGTACCAGGCAGAAGTTGAACATCATCATTTAAAGAAAGGAACTCTCGCAGATCTGTTCCGTACCCCCAACCTGCGGAAAAATATAATTTGCATGGCATTAAATTGGCTGGCATGTAGCTATTGCTTTTACGGAGTCTCGCAGTACATCGGTCACCTAAGTGGAGACGTTTTTATCAACGTAGCGTCGAGCGCTTCTGTTTGTACTTTGGGAACCTTACTGTCGATACCACTAATGAAAGTACTCGGTAGACGGTCTATTCTGATTATATTCAACTTATTATGCGCCGCGTGTTTGATAATTCTGGCTTTTGTGCCGGGTGAGGGAGTTCTCTTGGTGATTCTGGCGAGCGTTGGTGTCGTGAGCAGCTTTATCGTATTTGTGCTCGTTTATCTGTACTGTGGTGAGTTATTCCCTACGGTAGTGCGGACCGCGGCACTCGGGTTTTCATCTATGACCGCCCGCGTCGGTTCCATGATAGCGCCTTTCGTGATAGACTTGAAAAGTGTAGCTCCCTGGATGACGCCTATCGGATTTGCCACATTACCACTCATCGCCGGTTTAGCCACCTTCTTGTTGCCTGAGACTAAGGGCTTTAAATTAATGACCACTATAGCGGAAGGTGAAGAGTTTGGAAAAAAACCTCGACAGGAAATCGCCGAGCCAAAGCCATATTGTACATACATATAGCTTGGCTACATTTTTTATGGGTTGGTATTAGTATAAACGTGCACAAAGTACCGTGTGTTCCCAGTAGTAGGTACCAGTGGAGTAATCCCATCATGATGGGACTACTGTTTTTTTTTCAGAGGTTCAGAAACAAATTGGCCTTCATTGTCTCCGTGGCTTTGTTTGTTTTTTGAAAGACCAGTCAATGGACCTCTGGGATTACAATTACCAGTGGGGAAACTTGGGCAACTGTTATTGATCATTGTCGTTTAGTTATAACTGGTAAAATTGCAATTATTTATTTTAATCAATCTAGGTATATTTAATGTACTTACTGTGTAGTACAACATTTAGGTACCATGAATGTTAATTAAATTATTAGTTATAGGTAAAACAATTTTACAACATTGGCTTACTATCCACTTTGCCCGGAACCCCGGGGTAGCGTGGATAAGGTATCTACTATATAGGGCAAGCGAATAACAACATTATTTGACATTAAAATAAACTTACAAACAAAATAAAACTTAAAAGTAAAGAAAAACATATTTGAAACAACATTTTTCAGTTACATGTGTAATTATTCTAGTTATCACAAACAATCTTATCTTATTCGTCTATCAATGCCCCTTTAACAGTATCTTTCGCCCTGTATTAATTTTTGAAATCAGCGCGACATAATTATATTCCTTGCGCTACCTATCTTCTTTAAATCTATGAACCATCTGCAACACGAAAATGCATGAATTCATAAAATGACTTGTAACCGTACAAAGCGAACACAGTAGGTATCCACTATGGCCGATCGGTTATGCCCTCTGGGTACATTATTGAGATTATAATGATTTGCATTATAAAAAGTCGGCCCAGTGTGAGTTTGACTCACGCACGAAGGGAGTATTGGAGCCCCTTTAGCCCCATTTTTCTTTGCCGTTATTAATAGCAAGCAAAAAACTCCTAAAAGTTATATCTCCTTAAATATTTGGTTTATTCTGTTTTTTGTATTTGTTGTTATAGCGGCAACAGAAATACATCATCTATAAAAATTTCAGCTATCTAGCTATTACGGTTCATGAGATACAATCTGTTAGGGTTAGGTAGGTTAATAGAAATAGGTTTTTACCATGTTTTTACCGTTTAAACGGAACCCTAAAAACAGTGCACCTGAACTCGTCATCTGCTCATAGTTGAAAGTCTGCACTAGTCCAATTAAAAGAACCTGTGCAAAAAAATACCAGTAGTCCCATCATGGGACTACTCCACTGGTACTACTTGGGAATACACGCAAAGTACCTACTTCCAACTCATGCCATAAGAGTCACGAGACGGGGAAGGGCTTGTATTCAGCTCTAGGCCGTTAGCAAACATGCTTCACAATTTCAACTACTGTTGAAATTGGGACGGAAAGAGAAACTAAGAAAATAGAACATGCGAGAGACTTATCAAAACGAAAACTAAGTGCACGAACAACAACAACGCCGCCTACACATTTCCTGCGGTGGATTGAGTGTCGACAATGAGGTGTACTGCGCCTTATTGTACTGGAACACGCGCTGTGTGCCTGACGGGTCAAAGCAGCGGCACAAATTCGCGCGAACTCCTAGGACTTGCTCCCCTTATTCTCCAATAGTTTTTTTATTTATCACCATTCACGACTCAATTTGTTTCAAAGTTATAAGAGTCTTATACTTTGTGTCACACCATCTGCGTTTTTGAAAGTGGTAAAAGTTTCTTTATTGGTATGATTTGACTATGCAATTGCTTTTGGGGTGATCACTTCTTGTGTTTTAATCTTTCGTTTTTTGAGGGAAGGCCTCTATGAATCCTATCAACTCGTAACTACGCTAATGCACTTTTTTCGATTTATTTTCGAGTTTACATTTTTTTTTGTAAAGTCATATTTCTAATGAATTTTGTCAAATCCGCAAAATCATTCAAATTTAAATTACAATTTTTACATTTATTTTAATTTCACTACATCATTTTAAATTAACTCAGCAATGTAAAAACGTAGTCGAAAGTGTATGATTTCGAAATCTTGTAATTTATTAAATATTTTTTGCTTTTTATTTTGTTTATTGATTTTTTTGATGCTGTGCCTCAGTAATATAACTTTAGGGTTCTATGTCTTTTTACAATACAATTTATTATGTAGAACCCTCGACTAGCGAATCTACGTTATTTATTAGATTTGTTTATCTAAACGTAGATGAATAATATCTAAGCATAATATGATAATGGAGACATGCACTGAAAGTGCTCAATATTTTTGTGTTACCGATAGCGCAATTCGTATGATTAGACAGTCAGCCTCAGACGACTGCGCAGCTCCGGTACAGAAGAGGCCTTTATCGGACACGATATTTTGTCTAACAGAGGATATTTGGAATTTATATTAAGTACTAATAGTACTACTAAGTACATCGAAAGTTGAAAATAAAGTAAACATTTTATAATGGAATCAAATGACAGCAAATCGGTTAAAGGTGAGAACTTATTACTTAAAACACATATTATCTGTTTAAGAGTTATCATCAATGAAAATAATATTTTTTTGGTAACTGAATCTTTTACTTTGGAGAGAGTTTTACCAGTGGTACACATATCCTTGTCAAGTTTCCCTACTGGTAGAGATAAGTGGAAATAAACGGAACTTTTGTACCATTTAAATAATTATATTCATTTTTCTTATACGTTCCAGATTTTAATGGAAAGGCTGTACGTACATTGCTGTATTTGGTTTTTCATATTTATAAATATTTAATTTATTATTTTCAGAAAGCAAGCTTCCACATGCAGAACAAGAAGACTTAATCCAAAGAATCATGGGAGCCTTTGGTCGATATCAATTCGTAGTGTATATTATGTTCTTTTTTTTAAAGATGCTCGTAGCATTCCACCAAATGGCTGTTCTATTTTTGGCTCCGAAAGTGTCTTACACATGTGGAGTAAACGGAACCGAAACGTGCCCCTGTTCAGAACCTATTTACGACACTACAATATTTACTGATACAATAATCATGAAATGGGATTTGATATGCGACAGGAGATGGCTATCCAGCTTAACCCAAATGATCTTTCAATTTGGTGTGTTACTTGGAAGTGTGTTTTTTGGAATGGCCGCAGACAGGTGATATTGCTCTTTTGTTCTTTGAAATCAAACTATAGTAATAAAATAGTTTTCAATTTGAATTTAAGGAAGTCTTAGACAGATACTGCTTTCTCGAATATAAAGATGGTTGCTAAACCGCTGCTAAGATTTTTTCTGAATGCGCTTTTAACACTCTATTGTAAAAGTTGCATTCAATGAACGAAGTATGTATAATTGGTTGTGTTCTACCTTTTTAGGCTAGGAAGAAAAACACCCTTGCTAGTGGCTGTTGTCTTTCAAATTGTGGCAGGAGCAGCAGCCGCATACAGCTCATCGTACTGGACCTTCACATTGTTGCGCTTCGTCGTAGGGCTCACGGTTGGCGGCACCATGGTCACCAGCTTTGTCATCCTCATGGAGTTTGTGGGCAGGCGCCACAGAGAAACTATGACAGTCCTGTACCAAGTCCCATTCAACGTGGGCCACATGACGCTTTCAGTCTATGGATATTACTTCAGAGATTTCTCAGATTTTCAACTCGCAATTTCAATATCCGCTGTGGTGATGTTATTATACTTTGTTGTGATTCTGGATACGCCGCGATGGCTTGTGGCAGTCAAGAAAACAGATAAAGCTATTCATATTTTAGAACGCGTGGCTAAAATGTAAGTATTGTATTAACTTTTATAGTTGCTTTTCTAGATTTGCTTAGAGGTTTGTAACCGACCCTAAAAAAAGGAGGTTATGAATTCGTCTGTGTGTTTTTTTGTATGTATGTTTCGCGATTATTCCGCCGATTATGAAGCGATTTTGATGAATCTTGTGTTGTTTGGTAGAACATAAATAAGAGGTGGTCCCAATTAAATTTTATCGACATCGGCTAAGCCGTTTTTGAAAACTCAACAATAATGTGATAGGTAATGATAAGATGAGATGAGTAAGGGGTAAGATGTCCCAAATTATTTATTTATTATTATTAATGACACGTTGATCCGTGCGAACTATTCGAATTATGTAGGTACATGATTGAAGTCGGTTTTGCCACTATTGGCGAAAAATAATTATTTATATAACTAATAGTACCTTATTGTCGCTTATGCCATATTATTATAACCATATTTTTATTCATTTTAAAATGTCAATATCAGTCTCAGTTTTAAATATCGTTAGCTAAATTAACTACATTTATCTATTTTATACCCAAGTTAGCGGAAGACACAGTGCAATATTGATAGTAAAAATATTTTCAGGAATAAACGACCGACCGAAAATATTAAAGCGTATGTCCATGCATACCAGTCATCTATTGAAGAAAACCAACTGAAGAAAGGAACTATAGCGGATTTGTTTCGCACTCCCAATATGCGGAAGCACATTATCGCTATGGGCATAAACTGGCTGGCATGTGGTTACTGCTTCTACGGAGTGTCCCAGTATGTCGGGCAACTCAGCGGAAACGTCTTCGTTAACGTAGCGTCCAGCGCCAGCATAAACATCGTGGGCGTATTACTATCGTTACCACTTATAAAAGTAGTCGGCAGACGGAAAATCGTGATAGGATTTCATTTTATATCTGCGGCGTGTTTGCTCGTTTTATCAGTGTTACCAGAAGGAATGGGTTCGGTGGCGCTTGCGGCCGTCGGCGCGGTATGCAGTTGTGTACCATTCATGCTATCGTACTTGTACTGCTCAGAGTTATTCCCGACGGTGGTACGCAACGCGGCACTTGGTTTTTCTTCCATGTCGGCACGCGCCGGTTCCATGGTGGCGCCGTTTGTGATCGAATTGCAAACCGTGGCGAGCTGGATGCCGCCGGTCGTATTTGCTATTTTGCCTTTAATAGCTGGTTGCGTCGCGTTCATCATGCCTGAGACTAAAGGCTGTGAGCTCATGACCACAATAGAGGAAGGTGAACAGTTTGGAAAAAAAGCCAAGTCCGTAAATAAGAAGTAAGTCTATGAGATAAATTTAGTTATAATGCAAATTATGCGTGGATATGTACCTATGGGCTAGGCCACTTATTAAATCAAGGTCGATGTGAAAAAAATATTGAACGAAATCATTGCGGATTAGGATCATCCTACTAATATTATAAACGCGAAAGTTTGTGAGGATGGATGGATGGATGTTTGTTATTGAAATGAAACTTTGCCATAATATAGCTTATATATCAGCATAACACATAGGCTATAAATTATAATGATATTGCGTCAAAAATCAAAATATCATGCGGGCGAAGCCGCGGGTAAAAACTAGTGTGGATATAAAGTGTTGTTTCAGCACCCGTTTGAAATTGATTTGAGGAATGAACTCCAACAATCTACTTACAAAGTAAGTACGTGAAGTTAATTTCAACCTGAAAGTAGGATGTCGAATAGTCAATGAAAATGTTGATGATACAGATCATATCAACATTTTCACTAAATTTTCTCGTTCAAATGTAAATATTTTAAAATCTTTTATTTAAGTTTATTTTAATAATAGGTAAGTACAATTATAATAGGTACATGTACCTATTACAATTGTACTTACCTATTGGTTATTATGTGAGTGTAATATAAATGTCCATACTTTTTTATAGATAAGTCTAAGGATTAGCGTAATTTAAGGGAATTATTTTTTAAGAAATAACGAAATTGATCAATACAAGGTAGAAAAAAAATTTAACCTTTTTTTATTAATCAGAACTGTGTTAAAATTTACAATTACAAAAAGATACTTTCCGTCTTACCACAAAGTTACACATGGTTTCGACAATGTTTGACAGTACAAATTAAAGTACAGTGTTAAAAGCGTATTTAAATCTTTTCTGGTAGGTAAGTCGAATATTGTTTGATACACAAATCAAGTGATAAGTTAAAACTTATTGTAATAAAATACGACTTAATTTTATTAAGTTCTCAGTTTTACTAAAATGTATAAATAAATGGACGAATTGATTATCTTGAAATAATTGTTTCTTTTTCGTACTCCGTTCCATATTATGTTAGTAGATCACTACTGATATCCAGGAAATAAGTAATGAAGTCTTCAGATTCATTTTTGCGATTTCAGTTACCTGGGGGGTCCGGCAAGGCTCCGAAGTTTGTAAAATAAGACGTCGATTACATCCGATGAGCAAACGGTTATGAATAAAATTTGGTATGGGAGAAGCTTAATTATGTTTCGATTTAAGAGCAATTACAGGGTTATTTCTAATCAATTAGCATCCTTCTAGCGACTTATTCTGTACATAAAAAATGACAACTTTTGTTCTACGACTTTCGTCAAAACTCACAAAAAAAATCAGCTGTTCGATACATTTTGTCGCGGGTGAACAACAAAATATTTTTTTGAGTTTTGACGAAAGTCGTTGAACAAAAGTTGTTAGTTTTGATGTACAGAATAAGCCCCTAGAAGGATGCTAATTTATTAGAAATAACCCTGTATATAGTCATCCTGAAAAATCTATACCGTTTTCCTTCGAGATAGCCAAAGTTAGGCCGCCATCCAATCTCAAAATACCTTTATAGAGCCCTAGTTAAACTGACTTTTGTCCATCAAACCTTGAAGTGGTCGAATAAAAATTAAATACACAATATTTTTAAAACTATACGGTAGGGGATTCAATAGCTCGAAACACAATTCAAAAAACTTCGTTCGATAGAAATTAAATGCAAAGATACCGCTTTTTAAAACAAATTCATGATTTCCAAGAAAGTTTATTGCATTTTTGGGCACTTTTCTACACGTTTAAATTTTTTTTTGGATCTGTTATTTATGCACATGAATTGAACTAAAGTTTAGGAATAGTGGTGATATCAATTTTACATTGATTTTTTTGAATGCAAAAATCGGGCTTAACTGGGGGCCTTTCTCTAAGCTGGGGGCGTATTGGTCTTCACTTGCTCATATGAAAAATTACGCTGATACTATGGCGCCTTAAATTTTCTTCGGCTGAATAGACAAACAAAACCCTGTAGAATTTAATAGTTAATAAATAATTTGACAAAAGCACTAAACAGAATCAATTGAAATTTTGTTTGAAAATAGCCGACAGTAATAACTAGATAATATACTTTTTAACTTTTACCACAAGGATAGAACCGAGACAAACGGCACCGTAAGAGAGAGGCCTATACCCAGCACTGGTAAATTTATAGAAAGATACGGATGATAATGAAACTTTTGATATCCCGAAAAACATTAATGATTCCTTCAGGAATAATATTTAAGATTTATGGTATGACATTAAATTGGTTTAAGTATATAGTAAGTAGTATATAGTTAGTTATAGAGTAGGATATTATGAGGATTAGCTTCCTATAATCTCGTAAAATTTGAATGGTTCCTACAGAAAATAGTAAAAGTAGGACGATTTTTCGAACCTTTATTTTATTTTAGGTTTGCAGTAAGTATTTTTTATATAGATAAATCAAATTCTCTGGATATAGTGTCCATAACAAAATCAAGAAACATAGCAAGTTTCAGCTCTTATATATTAGATTTTATTGATATCTAAAAACCCCTGATTTCGTCGCTGACTCACTGATGATAATCAAAACTAGGACTTCCTGAAGTCCCAGAAACAGAAATTCGGGATGTAGTTAGGAGATGAAAGTTTGTAAGATATCCACAATTTTTTATGCTATAAGTCTGAAAATTGATATTATGAAGAGTTGAAGACTCCTTGTTAGAAATAATTTTACAAATTTTAGGATTTTTAGTAAATCGCCCCCCAACCTCTAAAATTGGGGGATGGTAATTTGTATGCGACTTACGCAAACTTTGATATTACTAGTTTTAAAATTGGTGTATGTTGTAAATTATGAAACATGTATCTAGTATTTCAAAATTTTTAGTAATTCACCCCCAGCTCCTATAGTTGGGGTGATGAAAATTATTGTGAGACTTCCACAAATTTTCATGCTAGAAGTCGTAAAATTGATATAAATACTTCTTGTTATAGGTATATTACAAAAAACACGTAATGCAAGATTTTAATAAATCACCTCTGAAAATGGGGGACGGAAGTTTGTATGCATGAAGTAGTAGTAGTGGTTGGTTGTAGAAGTAGTTATTTGTATGAAATAAGAAAGTCCTATACAGTAAGAAGTTTGGCTCTACATGAAATCTGAAAACTATTTGATAGTGCGAACTGTCTTGGCCCCATTTTACATGAAAATGTTTTTATTGGATTTTCATTTTAAGCCAGTACCTGCTAAATCAACGCGGGCCAAATCGCGTGTTACAAGTACTATATAGCCTAACCTGCCTAACCCAGGGCTATATTATAGTTTTAAAAACGTAATGTACTACGATACCGCGAGCCAAACTGAGGACTGTTATAAGTTATAACACCAGAGAAGTACCTACTAAGACAACGCAGGCGAAGCCGTAGGTTTCTCAAAGATTAACATTTACCCGCGGCTTCGCTGGCTTAAATTTTGGTTTTTGTGCTATTTCATAGGAACCTTTTACTTTTTCGGGATAATAGCAGTCTTTGAATCTCTCCAACCTTAGACTATTTCCATGCGAAAAATCAACTCCGTTGCTACGTGAAAGACTGTCAAACAAACCAACTATCACACGCTAAACTCGAACCACTCTAAATATCCACCGGAAGCAGTGAGAATGATCCTCAATATTCTTATTCGAACATTCCCAAAATCCCAAGTAATGTAATAAGTGGTAGGTATGCAGCGTTGTAACTATATTGTCGCAAAAATTTCCATCATATGAATATATGGAGACATTTTTGAACATTTAGGATTCCTTGCGTTTGTCAAAAATTAATCCATATCTAATTTAGGTTTTATTGAACATAGACAATTTGTTCGTTTTTTGGGTCATAATTGATGGGTAATTGATAATTTTACCTTTTTGCTATTCTTTACCTTTTGCTATCTTATTGGCAGATAGCATGAGCCTATGCCAGTCTACTTCTTTTTGATTCAAACAAACATTTAAGGCAATCTATCGTTCTGTTACGCGATGCTGTGGTCATGAGAGTAGATAATAACAAACAAAACACCTTCGAATTAAAAATATTAGTAAGGTTGTCCGTTGCATAAAGAAGAGATAATATAGGTATATATACATACATTTCTTCTAGCTATCTACATCAGCACATCTAGCTGGTAATCTCTTATTGGAATTTGTGGAGTTGCCTACACAGGGTTGAGGATTATTTTTAACAATACGGAACCTTTAAGACCATTTCGTTACTTGTATGAAGTTGTATGTTTTATCTAAAGTCGGAAAATGTAATCTTTGACAACAGATAGCGTGCTCTTAGTTCATTCCCCGTGTATCTGGTGGCTTAGCAAAACTGGCAATAGTTGTCTACTCTACTCCATTGCTTTGCTGCTACTATTAGATAGCCCTAATGGATATTGGGTGCTGCATTACTTATCTAAAAATAACTATATGACTGTGTAGTATACGCAAAAAAAGACGACATAATTTTTGTGTTTAAAGTGAAAAAATTACTTTGTGATAATGGAAGCAAAAGACATCAAAACAATTGACGGTAAGAACTCTAAAGTCTATTTTTGACTCTCGACGAAAAAGGGTGGTTTTGTATCTATAAGGTCCCTATATTCGTATGTATGTATGTTGTGGCATCGTAGCTCCCAAATGCATGGCGTTTTTATAATTGAAAATTGATGTACTTACCTACCTAATCGAGATTCTTCTTAACTATATTCCAATCAGTTGTGGCCAAAGGCTTTCGCTTGTTCTTTTTAATTTCATAGGTTTAATAATTTTGAACGCAACGCACAAAGAGAGGAGGGAGACGAGGTGGGGAAGGGAGCTGCGTTAAAACGACGCCGCGACGGAGCGGCAAAGCAGTATTTGAGCATATTATTTTATCGAAGGCCTGATATACTGCACCAACGCTGGGACGAGTGGGACGTCATAGCTGCGTCGCCGACGTGACGACGCGGCGACGCAGCTATGTTTTACTGTGACGCAGCGCTCGTGTGGGATATCCTCGTAGTGCATTAAGATCGTTGCGTTGCCCACACGGGCGTTGTGGCTATGGTCAAGTATGAAATTAAGTAAGAAAATAGGTGGAAGCTATTAGCCACAGTGTTATTGAAATCTATGTACAAAACGATTATATCAATTTCGAAATAAAAAACACGGGAAGGACACTCCGGAAGTGCCGGCAGAAGTGAAAACTTGAACATATAAAGTACTATCATTTATGTTGTAAAATATCAATACAATACAATATCACACACGCACACTTGCGGAAGCGCCCTGTGCCGCATCAGGAGCCAGAAAATAATAATATCCCCAGAAAGAAATAATATCCCCCATATTACTTTCTCTCTACGCCCCGACGGCGATCTACTCTCCCTCCGTCTTACGAATTTTCGATCAGGTCACGTGTCCTAATGCGAGTTTATCATTTTTACCCATCCACAAAAGTGCACAACGCCGCTATAGAAGTTTTCACTTCAAAGAAACGCACGAAAATCAGGTCATTATTTGGGAGCTACGATGCCACAGACATAGTCTCATACTTTTTAACACAATGATTTTTTACCTGATACGAGTACAGTCATGGTATGGTACCTACCTGGACGTCTTAGTGGGTAGACACCTTTATTTAGAATTCACTACTCACGTCTTTCTGTGTTAGGTTTACATGACTGAATATATTTCATTATTTTTCAGAACCTAAAGAAACAAAAATGTTCGATGGAGACTTAACCCAAAATATTATAGGAGCTTTTGGTAGATATCAACTAGGGTTGTATCTTATGTTCTTTGCTGCAAAAATAGTCGTGGCATTCCATTTTATGGCCATTATATTTTTGGCACCGAAGGTATCTTACACATGTGGAGTGAACGGGACAGAAACCTGTCCCTGTTCAGATCCTATATACGACACTTCAATATTCTCAAGAACAATTATTATGGAGTGGGATTTGATATGCGACAGGAGATGGTTGGTCAGCGTTACTCAAATGATCTTTCAATTTGGTGTGCTATTGGGGAGCGTGCTTTTTGGAAGTGTAGCAGACAGGTAATGCTTTTTTTACATGTTATTAAGTAAAGATTTTAGCTTTCTTAAGATGTTAAACCAAGTTATTCTGAAGGAGTAGGTATGTGTGTTTATTAAGAACGTGACCGGCATAATCCATCCATCCATTCATCAGCCAAAGGATGTCCACTGCTGGACATAGGCCTCCCCTATGGATCTCCAATAAGACCGGTTGGAAGCGGCTTGCATCCAGCGCGATCCTGCGGTCTTAATGAGGTCATCCGTCCACCATGTGGGTGTACGTCCTACGCTGCGCTTGCCGATACGTGGTCTCAACTCGAGAACTTTTCGACTCCACCGGTCATCAGTCTTTCGCGCTATATGCCCTGCCCACTGCCATTTCAACTTGCCAATCCGCTGGGCTATGTCGGTAACTTTGGTTCTCCTACGGATCTCCTTATTTCTGATTCGATCCCGCAGAGAGACTCCTAGCATAGCCCTCTCCATAGCTCGTTGGGCTACTTGGAGCTTACTAATAAGTAATAAGGCCCATAGTGAGAAACCACGTTTCGGCATAAAGGGCTCTCACATTTTTCTTAGCCAAATGGTGAATACCATCATGTATCCTGATATTTCATCAAAAATGCTTTGAAATATTGCTTGCAGTTTTTCATACACGCGTTTTCACAAAGTGGTGCCGAGGGCGCCGCCCGTTACGAAACAGTGTTACTTTGTTTGAATCTCAAAAAGCCAAAAAAGTTTCGCACATAAGTTAGAAAATAATAAGTATAAAAATCGAAGAAGTTTGTAAATACGTGGTTGGAAAGATATTCGGAAGTAAAAATGTGCTTAAAACAAGAAAGATGTCGCCTGCTGGGGATAAGGATCACACAACTATATATTTGTATGATTAGGTCAGTAAAAATATAAGACAATAATGCTAAATGTTTGTCTTAATACTTATAACTAATTAAAACACGAAGCTAAATTTAAAGTTGAATATCGATACATACAGTAGAAATCGCCACTGATAGAAAAGCTAATGGAAAAAACCGTTGACCTGGGCCTAAGAAAAATGAGTCCATAATAGGGATATATTTTGATAAAACTTGTTTTAGGCTAGTATTAGAACTTATTGTGCTTGATCCGATAAGAAAATTATCAAACGAATTGTAGAGTATCCGATAAAGGTGTATGTTTGATAACGCTTCTCATACCACAGTTTTGGAAATTCATATGCTTTCCAAGAAATAATTTTGAATTTTGAACATATGAAAAAGCATTATGACCTCCTACTACGTAAAAGCTCAAGTCATTCTTGGATATTTTAATTAGACAATGACTCCAACCATCGAAGTCGCCCTTGTACCGCTTGGAAAGAAGAAAAATACCAAAGACATGTTCGAGTGGCTTTCACCTGATGCAAACTATAAAAAAAAAAACTCCAGGTTTAAGGAAGCTCAAACTCTGAGGAAAATAAACTGTAAACAGCCGCTGAGCTCAGAAAAACAATAATGACAATGATGAAGATGCAGATTTGCTCACGATTGTGTAGGTAGAAACATTTGGCTTAAATTGTGCCTCTTAAATCCCAGTCCCTTATAAAAAACTAGATTTTGCTTCGCCCGCGTGATATTTTAATTTTTAACCTATGAGAACATTTTTCGGCATAAAAAGTACCCTAGTTTGTCACTTTCCGCCTTTCAAACTATGTCCTTACCAAAAACCAAGTCAGTCCGTTGCTGTGTAAAGAGCATCAAACCAACAAACACGCTTTTGTATTTATAATATTACTAGTAAGGAAGTAAGGAAACATAAAACTGGTTATTATACCTACTAAAAATAAAACATTCTTATACACGCACGTTACTACACAATTCATTATACCCTTATATTTCAGGTGTTGTATTTCATTATTTTGACAAATTTTGCCGGTCACGGTCTTAAAGTGTAGGTGCATAACATACCATTTGTAGATGGCATCAACTCCGAAATTGTTTGTCCTAATTCTACAGGATTAACGTTCGATATTTTTTACCGAGAGTCGACAAAATATGGTCCTTTTAAATGAAACAGCTGATTTTTTGCGATTTCAGGGTTGGTTTCATTGTAAAACTTGTCATTATCATAAGTATTTAGTGAATTACTCCTCTTTACATTACTGCATTTCCAAAACAATTTCTAGATACAAAAGTAAAACAATTTTAGAATAGCACATATAATAACTTTTATATTATTTTTTGTTTATAGGCTGGGTAGAAAAACTCCATTGCTCGTGGCTCTTATCATTCTAATATTAGCAGGAGTAGCAGCCGCGTTCAGTCCGTCATACTGGATCTTTACATTCTTACGCTTCCTCGTGGGGCTCACGGTTGGCGGCACCATGGTCATCGGCTTTGTCATCCTCATGGAGTTTGTGGGCAGACGCCACAGAGAAACTATGACAGCCTTGTACCAAGTTCCATTCAACGTGGGCCACATAACAACGCCAGTCTTCGGATACTTTTTGAGGGATTTCTCAGACTTTCAGCTTGCAATTTCAGTAATTGCTATAGTGACGTTGACATACTTTGCATTTATTATGGAAACTCCGAGGTGGCTTGTAGCAGTTAATAAAATTGATAAAGCAGTTGATGTATTAGAACGTGTAGCTAAAATGTAAGTATTGTTCTTTTACCGTCTATTATTATAAACGCATCTAATTCAAAGTAGTTGTCCATGTTTCGTTTGACAATACCTATTTCGTTTAAATTGTTACTTGTTGTTACTATTACTTGATTTTATTTTAAAATTATTGTCTAAATTTAAATTATTTATTATATAATTAAAATCTTTTTTGAAAACTTAATTTAGCATTTGTTTCACCAAGCTTCCATGAAGCAATTCAGCTTGCACTTTTTCACCCCACATTGACAATAAATTATTAAGTATACTCGTAAAATCTACATTTATCACGTTTTTATTTTCAGAAACAATCGATCGACTGAGAATATCAAAGTATACGTTGTCGAGTACCAGACAGCTATTAAACAAAACGAACTGAAAAAAGGAAATGTCCTAGATTTGTTTCGCACTCCAAACCTTAGGAAATATATTATCGCTATGTCAATAAACTGGTTGGCGTGCGGTTATTGCTACTACGGAGTAACGCAGTACGTCGGGCAGCTCAGCGGAAATATTTTCATTAACGTAGCATTCAGCGGGAGCGTTAACGTCGTGGTGACGCTATTAGCCATGCCCCTTTTACGAGTGGTTGGTAGACGAACTATCACGATAGTGTGTCATTTTACAACTGCAGCGTGCTTGTTCATATTGGTCCTGGTACCGGAGGGAATAGCCTCAGTGGTGTTCGCTACCTTGGGTGCGGTGGTCACCTCTGTTGTTTTCATGCTCTCTTACCTATACTGCGCAGAATTGTTTCCAACGGTAGTGCGAAACGCAGCAATCGGGTTTTGTTCTATGATATCCCGCATCGGTTCCATGGTGGCGCCTTTCGTGATAGACTTGCAAGCCGTATCGCCCTGGCTGCCGCCCGCTGCATTCGCGATTTTGCCGCTCGTAGCCGCCTGCGTCGCTTTCCTATTGCCGGAGACTATAGGCCGTGAACTCATGAATACTTTAGAAGAAGCTGAACAGTTTGAAAAAAGTCGAGTTTTGAAAAGAAATAAGGATCAAAAGTTATAGGCATTTGAAGAAGAGTGCATGTTAAGACGAATTAAAAAAGATAAATTCATATGTTGCAATAAATGATATGAGTTTGAGTTCGATCAATGGCTACTCACCTACTACTAAAAACTTTAATGACTACATTACATGAGATATATAGGAAAAATCATGAGTAAAATATAAATCGTCCGCGAATTCAAAACAAATTTTCCACGGAACTCTAAAAAATAAGATTGTATGATAAAGTTACGATATATGATCACAACCACATGATCTTGTATTTTCATTGACTAGCTTATCTTGTGCATGTTAGGACAACGCAAGTCTTTGCAAATAATGGTAGGTTGAAACTGATATGATGTAACTAATAGGAGCTCTGACAGAATTTTAGGAAAAAGTAATGAGATTAGAACCAGGATAATAGATATCTTTTCGACATGAATTTAGTATGATTTTTGATGATGAAATAAATACTTACTGATAACTGAATAAATGCTATTATTGTTTTCCAAAGCCGTAACCTACCTGATTGTGCATATGACTTAGCTAGCTGCTATGGAGCATATTAACCTATATTTTGTTCTTTATTATTCGCTAAAATATTTTATTACCACAGGATTTTTGCCATTGGCGACTTAATGATTCTTAAATTGTATTAATTTTTCGTATATAATGCCTCTGGTGAACGAGTTGATCGGCAGTTTCGGAAAGTATCACTTATGGTTATGTTTCATAATATTTATAAGCAAGTTCGGGGTGGCATTTCAGCAGATGGGAATAATATTTCTAGCACCGCCTGCACAGTATCGATGCCCGAAAAATTTGACATGTTGTGAAAATCCAGAATATGATAAATCAATTTTCACGAGGACTATTGTGACTGAATGGAATCTCATATGCCGAAATGCGTGGCTCAGTGATTTGCATCAAATGATGTTTCAATTAGGAGTTCTCAGCGGTAGTCTCTTGTTTGGAATAGCTTCTGATAAGTGAGTATCTAAACCGTGATGATAGCGTTTTAATCTAAATCACATAACATAAAGGTATCTCGTGAGATTATGGACTACTTGATATTTTATTTACTTTAGGATATGTACATCACGTGAATGAAGCAATTTTCACCTCATTTAGAAGAATGACAAAGTTGTGATACCGGTGTATAGTTTCCTTTGGGGTTAGTTATATAATTTGGTATGTCTAGCTAGGTAATATACACCTAATTATATACCTACCTAGGTATACCTAATTATATATCTAGTTTAGTGTATTGTATATTTTAGTGTAAAGTAAAACCATAAAATCATTATTGCTAATTATCCGATGGAATAAGGTCAAACGCAAGTAAAAATATTTTTTGGTGAATGTAATTACACCAAAAACAAGTTAAAAAACTTAAATATCGAAACTATTTTGGTAAGTAGTAACGTTTTTTTTTCTTATACCAACACTTTTTATTTCATTTACAGGTATGGTAGAAAACCTACTTTAATCCTTGCAGTCATAGTAGAAGTTTTTGGGGGTATGATAGCTTCATTTCTACCCGATTACTGGAGTTTCACTATTGTGAGAACAATAGTTGGTATTTCTGTTGGCGGAGTAATGATCATCGGCTTCGTCATTGTCATGGAATATGTCGGGAACGTACACAGAGATGTAGTTTCCGTGCTTTATCATGTGCCTTTTACCTTGGGGCATATGTTCTTGGCACTTCTTGGATATTTAATTCGAGATTACATATATTTGCAACTGGTCATGTCCTTATGCAATGTTATTCTGTTATTTTACATCTGTATACTTCCAGAAACGCCAAGATGGCTACTGGCTAAAAACAAAACTGTTAAAGCTATAGAGCTAATGGAACGCGTAGCAAAAATGTAAGCTTGCAAAATACCTATCCAAAACTTTAACTACGAATTCACGAAAAAAAACATTATCTTTAGGTATCCCTCCCTCTACAGAATATAAAACGCTCTCTTAATGTATTCTATCATATTTTGGATCTAACAATCGAAAATCAAGCCCAACCTTGTAATGTAGTAACTAAAGTAAGTAAGATAAGATAATAAAAGATAGAGAATTGATTTGTACAGAAATATTCAGAAGGAGAGAAAAAAAGGAAGGTTTCATTATAGAACTCTACATTTTTTTTCAGAAATGGCTTACCTACGGAAGAAATACGTCAAAAGATGGAATTGGATCAAATTAATAATATCCACTCTACGACTAACAAGGGTACTGTGTTGGATTTATTTAGATCGCCCAATCTCAGAAGAAATATTTTAGTCATGTCGTTCATGTGGCTCTCGTGCAGCTACTGTTTCTACGGCGTGGCTCACTATATCAGCCACTTGACAGGGAATGTATTCATCAATGTTACAGCATGCGGAGGCGTCTGTTTATGCGGCTGTTTTTTATCCATCCCGATTATTAGGTTTTTGAAGAGAAAATCCTTGGTTGTCATTTCGAACCTGTTGTCGAGTGCATGTTTCTTTATCATCATTTTCATTCCGGAAGGCATGTGGTCGACTATTATCGGTTGCATCGGGTGTCTTTGTAACTACATGGTGTTCATTGTTATCTACCTGTACGCATCAGAGCTGTTTCCAACAGTGGTGCGCAACGCAGCACTCGGAATATCCTCGATGATGGCCAGACTTGGAGCGATGGTTGCTCCATTTGTTGCTGCCTTGAGACCCCATGGGATATGGTATGCACCGACAGCTTTTGGAATAGTGCCACTGATGGCAGCGCTGCTTTGTCTCTTATTGCCAGAAACAAAAGACTGCGAACTAATGACAACTTTAGAAGAAGGCGAAGCATTTGGCACGGCCAGATCTCGAGGGCCAGAGGTGACTTCTAATAATGAAATAATAAAATGATGTGAGCTTTTAATTTCATCGTTCAGTAAAATACTCATACGGTATACCTACTCAGAATTGTCTTATTGATTTATAGTTTGTGTTCTAACATATTCCATCTAATACATCGTATTGTATTTAAAAAACGTATAAGTAGGTAAGTCTCGCTACCGCTACGCATGAATTCGATACGTAGCTATAAAAGTTAAAAAATTATATCCAATGTAAATGAAAGTCCATCTATCTGCCTATGGGCGCATCTAATTGATAACCTTAATATATAATAATATTATATTGAATAAAATATCCGACCGAAAACGTAACTAGGATATTCTATTGTCTAAACTGAACTGGATTGCGTTGACTTTAGTCAACTTTACTAGGATTAAGTACTTCAAAAGTTGGACACCGCAGAAATAATATTTTCACACTTTTTTCTCTTTCTTAAGCTTAACGGTATGGCTTCTAAAGCCAAATAAACTATAACTACCTCGGGATATTTTTTTCATAATAAGTATAATATGAGATTGAAGCACATACCTAATCGCTATCTGTTTCTGTACTTTTATCTACATTTAGTGAACACTCATCTTTGACCACACTCACTGATACTTACGGTGACGGCTTACTTACATGTGTTATTGCGGTAAACCACATCGATCAGAACCATAAAGAACCATAATATGTGGTGACGTGGTAGTGTATAGACAAAGAAGATATTAAAATACTACTAGCAAAGTAAGAAAATGTCTATCTGTCTACTGTACGCGGATGAGGTATCTAAATACACGCAATAAAATAAAATCTCGGGCTGTTGAGCTGATGTCGTAAAACTCGTGATAGCACAGTTAAATATAGCACATAATTATTAGCATACATTACCTAGCTTACTGAAACTGTGTCCGCATCATTAAAAATTAAAGTTCAACTTTAGGTACATGGAAACTCAAGGTATTACATTTCCACGCGAAACTTAGTGATGTTTAAACAGCTCTGGTATGTGTTTGTTTAGGTTTATCTCAGTAAAATAATTAGGTACATTTGTACAAATAAGTGAAATCAGTCGAGGCCTGTTGAAAGATTATACAGATATGCCTACTTCCCTACCTATCTATCTTTAATACCTACTCGTATTTCGGTACCTGCAAAACAATAAAGATATACTTAATGAAGTCTAAGTTTGCGGTAACAAGCAATAAGCACTTTAATATCAATCTATATAGCTAAAGTTTGTATAAACACTTTCCTATTTGTCATCATTAGCAGTCAAATAAAATTTGCCAAGAGGCCTCTAAATCTACAAAGTTACCTCATAGGTAAATATAGGTAGGTCTCTTTAGCTACAGCCATTTATAAAACAAGGTTAAAATTAAATAAATGTTAAGAGCAGGTGTCGTATAATAGAGTTTAGCGTTCGTTGTAAGGGCTCTAATCTGTAAGGGTGACGTGGGGCTTCTTCGGCAGCCCCGGCCAGTAGCGACGCGACACCATGGCGGTGGGTCTCCTCCTAGCCATCGCCTGGAGTTACACTATAATATGCGGTAAGAACCTACATTTTCTCCAATTCTGTTTTGAAGTGATTCAATGTGTTGTGGTGTATATAATTATATATAGGTAGATAGGTAGGTATCGCAAAGTATCCGCGAAAGAGTCGATAGCAGACGAACGCATGTGAATGAAGCGTGATTTCATGCAAGGTGATGTAAAGGAATATATCGGAAATGTCAGTTACTGACGCAATGCAAAATATTTTAATCAAAGTGGGTAGATATTTTCGACATTTTTTTTATACATATTGGACACATACTAAATCCAAGGTAATACAAAGATGTTTTCAAGGATATTTTATAATCTAAGAATTAGATCTTACAAAAATAAGTAAGTATTAGTTTATTGGAAGACAATAAGCCCTGGAAGTACCCGGTGGTTTCGATAAGTAAGTACTTAAAATGGTCTGTTTTGATGAGATAACTTTATGCTGATTTAGTGAACCAACGAGCTTGCTGAGAACTTTTTATGCTGATTAAGAGAGCCGATCGAGCTTTTTCAGTTCAAAAAATCTAATTTGAATCACTTTTTACACAGTACCTAAATACTTAGTCAACATTTACTTAAAACGATATGAATGTTCAAATTATATTAAAAAAAATAATTATAATTTGAGCTTCACACTAACAATATTTACGTTGTTACATTGTTTCTAATTCATATTTGACACCAAAACTGTGGCCACAACCTGTTCAGTGGCCACAGCCGGGTCACCCGCTATAATTAAATGTCTGTCAGTGTTAACTGTAGACCTTATTGATAACTATGATGTTAAATCTAACACATTCTGGTGCTGTCTGGTGCCTGAAATTTTCTTCTGAAAGATGTTTAAGTACATAGTTATTAGCCCTATAGAAAAATATTTTGCATCAAAAAAAGTTAGCATGTCCTAATTTTTTATTGGATTATTCCAAATAAAAGGTAATGTGACTGTCTCCCGTTTTCTCTTTGCTGTTTACAAATCCATTAGTCCCACATCCTCGGTTAAAAAATATTTTTTATTCATCATCAGTCTTATTATTCTTTGTGGCGTTAATTTTAGTGTAGATGAGAACTATTTACATACGTTTTTCCCCGTGATTAGTGACTGCCACCTCAGGAGAGAATGTCCCTTAAATGCATTTTTAATACACACGATGACTTGCAAAATACTTATTTGAATAATATTTATTTTTAATAATAATATAAATTTTGATAATCTGCGATAAACTACCTAGAACTTCGAGTACGGTAGATGATATCAGATCAAGTGAGATAATCCAATCCCATTGAGTTTTTCTCTGTTGTCGAATCAAGTGATTTACAATAAGACGCAGATATTACCTATATGACAGCTTGTTGTGATAAACTATCGCTGCCATGTGACACGTGTCCAAAACAAGCACCACAGATTACCCCTATAGGAAATGTTAGATTGTGTTGTCAGAAACGCTCCAAAGTTATGTGAAAAACTTTAAAAGTGCTTTTTTTTGGTATTTTAGGTACCTATTGGAATATTCTGAATCGAATCGATTTGTCGAAGTAGTGATTTTTTTTTGTGGTGCAGTTTTTCAACTGCACCGTTCTGCGAATAAATAGATTTCCTATACGTACCTACGTACCATCCGTCCAACGTCCAACCAGTGGGACTATGGGCCTTCGCTAGATTAAAGACCATTTTTATAGTTGGACCACAGATCCATGTTATTGTCCCATTACAACCATTGAGCTGGAGTGTTTTGACGTGATAACGTCTTATAAATCGATGAACGCCGCGCCGGCTGCACGCACGAAAAAATGGTCACGTTCCACCAGAGCCGAGCAGACAACATTATTTTGTTTTCATCTTGATCTTGATCTATTTTAATCGAGGAATAAAGACAAAATATTAACAGCATTACACTTAAATCTAATTATTTCAAGAGAAGAATCTATTAACAGGTTATCTGTGAAGTTTATTATCAATAATGATTCACACATGCGCTACTCTATTTTTTGGGAGAAAATGTGCCCACTTAAGAGCCTTAGTATACTTATCCTACATAGATAAGGGAATTTATACTTACAGATCGGGTGGTAGAACTTACAAAGCGGCACCGTACCTAATAGTTTTTTATATGGAAATCTTACGCTACTTACCAACTCGTATGTACGAACGGCGCGCGAAAAGAAATAGGATACGATACAATGAGGAAAGATTAGCATTTGGCACATCGACACGCCCCAGCTAGAACTGTGTATCGAAAAAAAAACAAATTTTACAGGAGAGCGGTTTTAAAGATTCAAAACGTGATATATCGGCTCGCTCTGTACTGTACTCCCAGCTTTGATATTTGCTATGGTGCTTTTGTTTGAGTTACTGTCAAAGAAATTATGTGAATATTATTTTGCAGATAATTCGTTTTTACGTATCTAATGCCACATACACACCTAATAACTCTCTACAAAAAATGTGTATCTGCCACTTTTACCTAAGTGCAAGTTAAATAAAGCTTGTAAAAAGCCAGAGGGAGGACGTCCTATAATGGACACGAAGATGATAAATGAATGTGTTTCAGGGTTTTACCTTCTCTTCTGCCCGGTATCGTACTTGATGTTCGTAAACCATAAACTCTACAGAAAAGTGGTGGATTCGTTGTTCGCTTTGTGGGAATTGTACCCAGTGGTGAGTTTGGGAATACGTATGGTACTAGGTATTATTAATAGATCTAATATCTAATTTCTAATTATGTTCAGCCGTAGGGACCACTTAAGAACCACTTATTTTATGGACTATGCAGAGTCATTCCTAATCAATAGCATCCTTGTAGGGGCTTATTCTGTACATCAAAACTAAGAACATTTGTTCTGCGACTTTTGTCAAAACTCAAAAAAATCAGTTGTTCTATACAAAAGTTGTTAGTATTAACCTACAGAATAAGCCCCTACAAAGATGCTATTGATTAGGAATGACCCTGCATAGTCCATAAAATAAGTGGTTCTTAAGTTCCGTGCTTCTGTATGTAGAACGTACATGTAATCTAATATGTCATCACGAAAAGGTGTATAAGGTGTAATCGTCTAGTTGCAATACTGAGCAGCAACAGCTGTGAAAATATCAAACTTTTTCAGGCGCTTTTCCAATGCTGCTTCGGCACAGAGCTTCACCATTTTGGCGATTACGTGAACCGTGACGAGAATACGATCCTGATCGTGAACCATCGCTCTAGGGTGGACTGGAACTACGTCTGGATCGCGCTGTACCACGCCACTCAGGATCCTAACGCTGGGAACCACTGCATTTGTCGGGACACCACTGACTTCAACACAGAGCCTGAAACTTTCATGAACTTAGGCGGAAAATCGAAGATTAAAATCGTACTGAAAGATGAAATAAAATTTACACCGTGTTTAGGTAAAGTTGTAAGATTAGATATTACACTGTCACACAGACTAAGTAATAGATACTACGTATCTACGTATGCACTGTCATATTATTTTTCTTTTTATTGATATGACGGATTGAAAGTTTTGACGTACATAACTGGAGTGGACATGTAAAAGATGAAATAAAATTTACACCGTGTTTAGGTAAAGTTGTAAGATTAGATATGACACTGTCATATTATTTGTCTTTCTATTGTTATGAGCGATTGCACGTTTTAACGTACATAACTGGAGTGGACATGTGCCAACTTTTTCTTCATTGCACTGTTTTTACAAGGTTTATACCCGAGTTATTTAACATTTCATTTTTGTTGTCATACTCATAAATATAATGAGTACTAAATTGAAATACTGTAGGTTCTTAGCTTCGATATGTTTGATTATTTATGTTTTTTAATAGTCCACTGCAGGTCGTAGGCCTACCCGCGAAGGGTGATTGGGCTATATTCACCACGCTGGCCCAGTGCGGGTTGGTGGATTTACATACGCCTTCGAATTTCTTTTACGGTCGTGCAAGCTGCCTCACGATGTTTTCCTTCATCGAAAAGCAAGTGGTGTGAAATTCCGTACATACCTACATTCCAAAGAACTCATTGGTACGGGACCGGGACCCATGACCTCACGATTGTAAGGTGGTTGTCACTACCTCTAGACAACCACGGCTTATATGTTATCACACCTACATTATTACATAATTATGGATTATAATATCTATGACAATGCTTCTTTTAGGTTGGATAATGCAATTGAATAACTTTCTGTTCGTGAAGAGGAATTGGCAAGAAGACGAGCTATGCGTGTCCCAATTCGTAGACTACTACAAGAAGCTACGATACAGTTGTCGACTCGTGCTGTTCCCTGAAGGCACTGACTTGAGCGACGACAATCGGAGGAAGAGCGATAAGTTCGCTGTGGCGAGAAATTTGCCGGTTCGTATTCGTATCTATGGAACTTGCATGTCTATCTATAATAATATATAAGTTTTATGTCTTTCAGCTTTTTATTTTGTGTGTGTTATACCCGCTGCTGACTACGAGCTGTTGTAAAAGTCATCCACGCTGGCTACTGCGATTTGACATACTTCAGATTATGCAGGTTTCCTGAGGATGTTTCCCTTCATCGTCCGAAACTGCACAACTTTGAAAAGACAGAGGCGTATATCTTAAAACTTGAGACCAGGTCCGTCCATATAGAAATAATAAGATTGACGACGACGAATTATACTTCTTACACCTTTTTAAGGTCCACCTAATCATTTCTATAACAATGGCAAGCTATAGACCAGCTGCCTAAAAATGTCTTCCTTCTTAAATAAACCATTTTGTTTTGTATCCAAGTAGAGTTACACCTTTATAAGTGTAGATATTTATTTCATAATTATGATGTTTATTTCAGTGTTACGAGTACGTGTTGCACCCCCGGACTACAGGGTGGGCCGTGCTCTGCTCGAAGATGCGGGGCGCGCGTTTGACGTCGGTGTATGACGTTACTCTGGCCTACGACAAGCCAGTACAGACTGAAGTGGATATTCTGAAGGGCCGTGTTCCTCACAATGTCTACTTTTATTTCAAAAGGTTTTTACGTCTTACTAGTTATTATCCCACAGGTAGTAATTTCTAGACGACAGTCACACTATTATAATATCATAGCACTCTACATTCTGACCAACTTTTACTGCCAGCGCTGACCGAGGCGAGGCAAGTGGTCACGATGTCGTGGTCCAATAGGTTAGTCCGATCAGATTCGCAGCGACTCATCAGTCTGAGGATGAAATAAGCAGATGACGACAGAGAAACATCGTGAAAAAGAAAATTATGGGAAGCGAGGTCACGAGTCTTAGACATGATTAGGTAATACCTACTTACGACGCGAAGAAGAAAAATGTCCACATCCGTCGGGCTACTGCTAATTTGGCTTTCGCTTGCAGATATCCAATTGAGCAACTCCCCAGCGAAGAGGCTGACCTGAGGACTTGGCTCAACGATCGCTGGCGAGAGAAGGAAACGTGTTTAAAGAAGTTCCATAGCGATGGTACGTTTATTTTGTATATTTTATATTAGGTATTTTGGTTCTTAATTTGTATCTTCTTACTTTACGAATGGCATTAATTAAGGACATTCTTGCATGAAGTGTTCTTAATAGCTTCGATTACTACCAAATATCTACTTTCGGGGTTCGTCTGACTTTTTGAAACGTCCTAGATTCAGTACAATTGTAGTAAATAAGTACATAATTATACGAGTTTCATAGAACCTTATGCTTTCCATGAGTTCCACGTATTATTTTACATATCATTTTTATCATTAGGTATTACAAAATTCATTTTCTCCTTACAGGTAATTTCATTGATGCAGCATCAAACAAAATACTTCTTCGTAGAAATCCACGATCATTTATTTTAGCAAAATTAGGATTTATGTTTTGGACTGTTATTGATATTACTTTTACTTACGCTATTATAAAAAGTGCAGTGTTTCAATTCTGGGTATTATATCATACACTATTATTTACAATCGTGACTTGGTATTTCGGTGGATTTCATAATATTCAACGAATTCTTCTAATATAGATAGTAACTGATTAATTAATTTAGTTAATTTGTAAATATGTTGTAGGTATAGTTTATAGTTAAACTTAGCAATGTCATGACGCATTTTAGAAGCTTAAATATGCTGTGAATTCTCAATAATGCCAAATAATTTTTAGGTAAACGGATGTAGTTTCAATGTCATTAAGTAAATAAATTAAATTATTTTCAATGTTAAGTTTAAAACTGGTTTTATTAAAACTACTATACATATTACATACACTTTTTACTTAGACCTGATATCAAAATATGTAGCTAGGCCGGATAGTTAATAATTTCAGAGTTTCAACAGGAAATTAGTACTCACGTTTAAACAACGCCCATGTGCTTAGAGTTTGTGAAGTTAGGGCTTGCAAAGTTTGGGCGTCTACAATCTCCATAACATGAGAACTGATAACTTTAAACAGTTCGAGCTGTAATGGTCTCGTCTTAGCAACATTTTACCTTAAAATATTTATGGTAGCAATTTTATAATTATTCCTTTGTTTTTTTTTTGTTTTGCTTTCTTATTCTCATTCATTATTCTTATAGTCTGAAAACTGTACAAACAATCAATTTTCTACTTTATGAATGGCATTACTTACAACATAATTTATTATAGTTCTGTATTTTTTTTATCTTTCTGAGAAATATTTAAATACGGTTTTGAATTACTGAAATAAATTTAGATTTGTGGTTGGTAAGTAATAAATCATAATATTGTTTCAAATTATTTATTGGCAAGATAAAAGTATTAACAAATTATTTATTATCACAGCCTATCTGCAATAAACAGACTTTACAAAGTCTAGACAAACTTATCAATATTAAATTATAAATAATACAAAAGTCGCCCGAACTTAACAATTGTAATGTTTACAAAAATGGTTTGTAATTGGTACCTACTTGAGAACAATTTAATTAAATAAATATTAAATGTCAAAGATTGCCTGGCAAAATATGCTTCTAGCGATAAAACCACTAGTTATTGTTAAGTTTTGTTTGTATCATTCAAGTGATCAATAAATAGTTTACAATCAATTTAACATATAGTATAGAGAGTATATGCAGGAAATATCGCAAAATTCTTATACATTTCTTGGGAGGCGGAGAATTTATTTTTAAGAAGATTTAAAACTAATTTTTAACCTTGATTATTTTGATTCAGTGTTATTTTTGCATTAGTTACGGACCACTTTTTATATCATATAAAATACTTAAATTACTTATAATTAGCTACAAGTTTCACTGGGAATCATACTACTAAGTTCCACTAGTAGAGGATCCATCTCTGAAAACAGGTCGACGAACACATCCTAATAAAGTTATTTTCAATACATCGAATGTCATGAATACTTCAGTTTACTATTCCTAAGAGGCTCTTTCGGCTTCAGTACGAGATCAAGAAACTACGCTTCTCCTTCGTCCAACGTGTCAGGGAGTTTTCTTCCTCTGGTGTCAGGCAGGACGATACAAAGCAGCGCGCCAAGTAAAGGCACTATTCCGAACACTAAAGGCGGTAACCAGGCGCTCGTGTGGGCGAGAGTGGCGACGAAAGGAGCCAGCATGGATCCTAACCGCGCGACTGTCGACGCCAGTCCGACTCCAGAGTTTCTGACTACTGTGGGGAATAATTCACCCGCGTAAAGGTAGACTGTGGCGAAGGATATGCTCAAGCCCCAGAGGCCGATGCAGCCAAGAGTGAGATTACTGGCCCCAGAGTGAGGAACTACGACGATCAGCAAACAACTGAGGCCGGTCACGCAGTTTGCGGCGATCAGCGTCACCTTCCTGCCGAGGACTCTATTCGCATATATTGATATCAAGGTGCCGGGAACCTGAAATGATGGAAGTGACAATTAATATGATACACTATTATTCTACTTTATAAATCAGATCGGATACTTTGAATACAGTTCAGCTTTAAACCGGTTAGATAACACTGGTCCAGAAATTTCTGGATAATTTTTATTCTGAGCAATTAATAATTATCTGCTTTGTTGTGTAAACCATATAATTAAAATGCGATGATCTATTTTTTCCGTCAAACTAATAAAATTAAGTTCAGCGATAACAATGTAAGTAGGTAAAGTTCGTATAGGCTGGGTGGCTAGCCCTGGTGACAGAGTTTTTAGACCGCCTAAAAGCCTCTGAAATGGCTAAACGGTTAATACAACCGGGACCTACAATTTAACGTGTCATCCGTGCCACGGCTCAGTTGGAAACGCCACCCGCGGTCCCTCATCCAATTAACTGACCTTGCGGGACGTTGATCATAACTATGTGAAACATTTAACGAAAGTAAAATATTCTAGCCATAAAGTACCTAATCGAACCCTAAAATTACGTAGTAAGCAACCTAGCACGTAAGCAATGTTGTTAACCTGCGTTGTCCCAACCTCAACAACAAAGGTCTTCCCCAAATTTTTAAAGTATTATCCCGATGACTTCCTGTTATTTACGCAAGAGAACAGGCAAGATCTATCCCCATTAGTTGATATGGTTACAATTCTGTACCTGAATAGCAGCAGAGATGGCAACGTTGCTAAAAATGTTGCCCGAGACGTGGCCGATGTACTGCGAGACTCCGAAGAAACAGAGCCCGCAGACGAACCAGTTGAAGCAAATGGCGATGGTGCGCGCGCGCAGTCGCGGCGTGCGGAATAAGGCCAGGAACGAGGCTCGCTCCTCCGGCTTGCTATTCACTTCCACTGACATCTTCTGGATGGACGACACTAAGCCTTCGGTTGGACGACCATTCCTGAAAAATAAAAATAAAATAAAGTAAGTAAAGTACATAATTTATTTATAGCCATAATTTAGTTCCCGCGCTCAATATAAGCTACGTTTTGTCGGTCACATAGGTACCTATTACATAATTACCTCTCGCGGAGGTTTATGTTAAGTCAAGTAGTGGATGTTCAACACTAAGATAAAATTATTAAATATGTCTGCAATCGAAGCTCTTAGTGGCTCTTGAAAATCTAAGTATACTATTTAAAAAAAATATCATACTAAAATTAATTGTGGTAATTAACATCTTTGGTAATAAACACTTAACATTGTTGTATGCAGGTAGGCACGTTACGGGTGATTGCGAAAGGGATTGGCGTTGTAAAATTATCCTGCTTAATTTTTTGATTTGTTTATTTACCTTTTAGCAGCAACTTCCATAATTTTAACAGCCTCTTCGGTCCTTCCAGCGGTTAGTAGCCATCTTGGCGATTCCGGAAGTAAAAAGTAATAGCTCAGGAATATCACCGACGGCAGCGAGATGGCCAGTTGGAATGTGCTCCAGTCACGAAGAAAATAACCGAACAGGGGCAGCGTCAAGTGCCCGAGGTTAAACGGAATCTGATAGATGATGCCAACGGTTTCTCTATATTTAGCACCGATCAACTCCATCGTCAGAACAAAGCTGGTAACCATAGTGCCTCCGGTGGCAACCGCAAGGAAGAACCGAAGAGTCGTGAACATGTACCAGTTCACGGAATAAGCTGTTGTTACTCCGGATATGAGTTGAAGGAATACAGCTGCGAGGAAAGGCAACCGGCGACCGAATCTGAAACGGAAACGAATGCAAATTAATAATCGTGTTACTTTTGATTAGCAGTTACTTCCTGTATCGGTATTAGGAACTCGTTAGCCTTATGTATGTAAAGTAGAAACACAAACACATGATTCACAACATAATCTAACCTATTTATTTATCTATCAGATGCGACTATCATGGGCATCGTGTGTGTATGTTTAAACGTGTCAGGTAGGAAATCCTCGTTCAGGGGTCGAGATCGTCACAAAGGGTTATCGATAGATATAACACTCGTGTCTCGTACTATAGTATTCCGTTGACACTCATACGCAATAAATATTTGTATGATAATAAATTAGTCAGAAAACTGCAGATAAAATTAAGTACTGTCGCAATATCAATTGAAAAGGAGAAAGGTCCCAATGCATTGAACTGGGCCATTGACTTGACAAATTGCACCGGCTTAAGTAATATCATCCGGACTCCGTGAGATTTGCATGCAAAGGCAGGATGTGCCAATTTGCGACTAATAAAGTTTTAGTCGCAGAAAGCATAATTTACTGACCTGTCGGAGAGGTAGCCAAACATCATGTTTCCGACGAGAATGCCCAACATAAATATGGTTTGTGTGAGATTTTTCAGCCATTGCCTATCGCATATCAGGCCCCATTGTGATACAATTGTCTGATCGAAGACGCTGTGGTCGTATTCGTAGTGGCTGCAGTTGGCTTGGCAGACATTGTCGAATGACTCCGCAGCAACGCTCGAGCAAGTATAGTTCATGGGAGGAGCCAGAAAGATAATGCTCATCTGGTGCCATGCCACGGGAAATTTGACGAGGAACACAACAAAACATATCCATATTTGCCATTTTCCGATCGCACCGATAGCTTTTGTTAGTGGGTCTTCGCTGGCCTTTTGGTTTTCGACATCCTTTGCTTCATTCTCCAACACTGAAACAATAAAAATGATATAGTTAGTGTCTCAATCAAATAAAAAATATACATTTGTCTATATATAAAATACTTGATGAGGCGACACAATAGAAGCTAATTAGAGCTGCCAAGGATAGCTACGGAATATATCAGTTTTATAGCACTTAAACCTTGAGATCCATCTAGTTCAATGTTTTAGTAGAACGCGAATTTTATATCGGTGTAATAAATTTTCTTACGTTCGATACGGAGTGAAAATTAGAACTACTTTTTGGAATTGTTCCAAATCTAAAAATGATTACTTACTCAGCTTATTGTCGTTATTTAATTTAAATTCCGTTTTATTGACCATGGCTGGAATTTATATTTGCACTTGAGTAAAATGACGTCACAATTTATTATTAAAGTGTAACAAAGAAAGCAGTTGTAGTGGACCATCCGATAAAGTCCCTGACACATGAATGTGCTCTAAGATCGTATGCGTGAGTCGTTAACAGCTGACAGAGTGAGGCTCGAATTGGAGGGAGAGTCCATCACACTTGACTCTACGGCAGATAATGTTCGCAATATAGTTAATTGGATAATGAGTTCATGGGGTGCCGATCACGCGCTCTACAATAACAAAGATGTGATAGTCTTACCTATTATATAGAAATAGATAACCTTTACAATATAATTATTACACTTCGTACTGTGGGAATATTGTATCGTGATATTAAGCTCGATAGATCTAGTTCAAACCTCGAGGAATAGCCGTTGAACGAATTAAAATAAAATATAGGTACACGCATGTAACAAAAAATCTTTACATTGTTTATCTCAATACTGGAGAAGTGGAGACTAAGACCTGTCTGTGCCTGTATGTTGCGGAAGGCTATCTGCTTGTCCTGTTCTAAGCCGCAAGGGTGGTTAAGAATATCATTATGAACGAATTCTGAGTTAGCGTCCTAGAAAAAAATAAAAATAAAATAATTAGCCAAGTGCGAATCGAACTCGCGCACGCAGGGTTCCGTACTATACTGGAGCCCCCCTAAAATATCTATTTCATTTTAATTTAATAATTAATTATTTTAGTAAATAAATATACAATTAAATATTCTGAATAATTCAAGCGTCTACCTACCTGTTACCGTTATTAATTTCGAGCAAAAAACGACTAAAAATCAAGTTTGTTGTATGGGATACCCTTAAATATTTATTTTATTTTGTTTTTAGTATTTGTTGTTATAGCGGAACATAAATATATCATCTGTGAACATTTCGACTGTCTAGCTATCACGGATCATGAGATACAGCCTGGTGACAGACAGACGGACCGATAAACGGACAGCGGAGTCTTATTAATAGGTTTTTACCCTTTGGGTACGGAACCCTAAAAAGTTTGTAATAATGCTCTAAAGTCTAAATCATATCCTATCTTAGTAAACATGTTCTGGATAAGCCTAAATGTACTCAGTAATTATCCCATTATGAAATGTGTAATGGTTTTGTCGTCTGCAAGCTATTTCTAAACTGAACTTTATCCGTTTTTTTTACCTCAGTAAGTGTCAAAATTTTATTTTAAAACGCTTTTACGTCATCAACCATAAGTACCTACGTTGCGAAGCAAAAATTCGTACTAGGTCCCAGTTTAGTTTCGTGTCTGGTAACTGAACCAGAGATCGGGACAAAAGTAATAACGAATATAACAATAAAAAAAATTACAAACAAAATTGGCAGTTTCTTTGTATAATTTGCTCTGATAGGTTGACGTAAGTAAATACATTGACACTGTGGGGGATTATTCCTCGAACTCGTAGCGATTAATAAAAGTACACTCATTGTTTACTATCAGTAAAAATCCCAATGAGCTGCAATTGCAGCGTCTGTTTTAACTTTTTTCACACGTGTATTCCCAGAGTACCAACCAAAAAAGTAGTCCCATGATAGGACTACTGGTATATTTTTTCCCAGAGGTTCCATTGACTGGACTTTCAAAAAAACAAACAAAGCCGCCGGGACAATGTAGGTAGGCCAATCTGTTCCTGAACCTCTGGGAAAAAATACCAGTTGTCTCACTATGAGACTACTCCACTGGTACTACTGGGAATACACGTTTTCACAGCCGTTCAACCTCTTCTTCCGGACGTTGAGGCAGAATTGCCCCCGCAGAGTTTTGAGCTGTATAATTTCAGATAATAGGTCAGCGCCACGTAGAACGTGGTATTGACCTATTACAAGCAACCATGTCGCTTAATATGGAGTTTGCTCGTCCTAATACCTGTCCATCGATCCGTCAGCCATTTGACGTCCACCTCTAGACATAGGCCTCCCCTTGGGTCTTCGCTATGGAGATCCAATAAGACCGGTTGGAAGCGGCTTCCATCCATCCTAATTCCTATAGGAAATATGAATAGAACCTGAACCACCGACCGCTTCCACAATCTGAAACCTGTACGTGACAATGATAAGTATAATGAGGGCAAAATTTTGATAAATACGTGTTCTTTCTTCATATACACAAAAACATAATATCATTATAGGTACTCATCATTATGAACAACTTTTATTACGGAACCAACGCTAAAATCACGTATAAAATAAAATCGGCTGTTCCAAGTTAAAGTTCGTTGACTTTTCCCAGATGTGTAAATGGAACAGCTGATTTTTGCCGCGATTCCAGAGTTAGTCCCGTAAATTCCCGTAGTAAAAGTTGTCTCTATGATGATCACCTACTGATATCGTCGTCGTGTAGAAAAACATTCAGTATAAAATAGTGTGGTTCAAGTTAGAAAGGTGAAATATAACTTTAGTATGTTAAAAGCAATCCGACCTTTAACCCCGGGCACGGCAAGCAATAAATTTATTAATGCCTACTTATCCAGTTTAACTTGACGTACCTTTAATTTAATTATAACACGTATATGTACAATGAGGTGAGGCCATTCAACTTTGTAAAGGTACTTAGTAAAATAATAAAAACGGGAGTGGAAAAATACTTTTTATGTAGGTACCTACGAAGGCTACGAATAAGCACATGGGATTTCTCGTACACTGCAAACTATAAACAAGGTGCTGCTTTGCTAAGTGCTTGGGTTTACTAAGGTGTATTGAATACCAATCGGCGTAGACTACTTACCGAACATGAGATTTTTTTGCTATATTGTATCCCTGTAGGTAGACCGACAGCTGTTGATACACTTTGTACCCAAATTTTTAATTGCGGTCATCGTGTTTATCAATACAAATAAATTTGTTCGTGACCTCTTCGCCCGCGGTATCGGCGACTGAGTCTGCGTCTCGCCATGTATAATATACCTACTTGCCTCTTTCTTGCAACGCTTATCAGTGGTTGCCGAGCCTCCGAACACCGCAAGATAATAAACATGTAACGACACATCATACTGTGTCTACGATTTAAGATACAGATGCATCTCTGTTGTACACACGCATAATTTTTCGGACAGTGGAATTACGATAGTTAAGTATATCGTTTTGACTGCAAATTCTTATGTTCTAAATTGACCCTTAATACGTTTTCGTCACATTTTTAGGACAACTACTTGGTACTAGAATATTTCATAGACCCACACTAATGCAAAAATCGTTATGATCTGGACAAAAACACGGAGTATAGGTATATCTTTTTTGCACTCACGTTTAGTCCTGTTAAAAAAAATCGTCGTGAAATCGCCATTTGAAAAATGTCCATTTCAAGGTACGTAACCGGTTCGAATATTTATTGTTTGAAAAGTTATTTAATCTTTTTATTATTTATTAAAACTGTGCGAACGATAAGAGGTTAGTGTAATTAACTATATTAAGTATATTTTTCATGAGATATTAACATATTTGTCGAGTATGGCAACTTCATAAAAGCCGGTGTCACATTTTTAGGACATTGCCAAATATACGGATAGTAGGGCTCATTTTCGTTTGAACTAAAAAATTGACTTTGCCAGTCTTACGAGCAGTAAGATGAAATTTGAAGTGGCCCATATAAGTGACATTGTCAGACATAAGTGTGGCGAATTTAAGGTTTTGATTCCTTTACAAAAGCAACATTGTCAAGATAATATACCTAAATAATTCCGGTTCCGTACCAGTGGTCCACTAAACAAGTTCACCTAATTAGACCAAGGAGAGTTGTTTTGACCCTTGATATGCTTGATGAACCAGGGATATCTGCCTCAGAACCGCATTACACCTGGGATAATAACGCGTACTTGCGTTTTACCACGGTCAGACACCGGCTCAATGCTCGCAGCACCACCAAACAGTCCAGTAACACCACAAGAAAAAATCCACCCATGGTACTACTACAATTTCAGCAATATACCTACTTTGAGGGTTTTCAGCCCTCTTCCGCTCCAGGCATAGATTCCCTCGGGACATAGAATTTTCAGCTTCAATAATGACAGGTGTCGCTGTTACGCACCGATAGGAATATTTTTGGTAAGTATGTTCACGTGCCTGCCATTTTTTATTAAATATAATTATATATTAGTGTCTATTTTTTAAGTCATCTAATTTAATTTCATGTTAGATACTCCAAAGGAACCGTAAGTACTTTACTGGAAAACAATAGCTCATGTACCTATTCATGTATCCATGTCAAGTTACTTTCATGCATACACCATTTTATCATAATTAGATATACCTATGTAGTTTATTTGTATAGAATAATCTTTCTACTCTACACTTTGGGTTCTTTGTTTGCGTTCATATCTGAATTTTTATATGCAAACAAACCGATAACGCGATATCAAACTGTATATGGATATAAAAGTTTCTGAAGGCTCTACCCCAAGGGAGGTAGCCATAATTCTGGATGACAATGCTTCACGGGCTGGTTAGATTACAATTAGATGCTATCTAAATCTAAAAACTTGAAAAAAATCGTAAATACTTCATCTAAACTATAAAGAAGATTATTGATTCATAATCGTTAAGCGTAAAGCGTTACAGAAGACAAGTAACACTGAGACAATTAATTTGAAAACGGATTAAGAATATTTGACTGTCAGGGAAGGCTAACAAGAAAATAGGCCTTGTTCAGCAAGACGAAGATGATGATTATGCTGTTAATAATTTAAAAAATATCACTAAGTAGAAAATAAGAAATCAGAAATCGTTTATTGCAACACTATGTACAAAGATGTTAATAATAAATATTAGTTCCAATAGTGGACCCATTACGGGCGTGCAATATTAAAAAGATGTAACTAGACTAGACATAATTATAGATTACACAAGCTTACCTACATGAAATGTATTAACTTAGAGAATAATCAAATTAAGTACTTACTATTCAAACTAGCTATACCGAACACAGTGTTATATCTATTATACATTTTATTTAGGTACTTTAATATGACCTAATTGAACTTGTAGGTATTAACAAATTTCAATTATGTACATAGAGAGGGCTCTCAAGATGAATAATAATAAACCACTATTTACAATGTGATAAAGTAATAAAAATATTATCAAATAATTCTTTGAGCAAAGTTAATAATATAATATTCATCTGCTATCGTTGAAATATTCTTTCAAATTATAGAAAGCTTTAGAGAGCAACCATTTCTTGAAGTTTTTGTTATAAAGAGGACCACTTAAAGATTTCAAAGCAGTGGGTAAATTATAGACTTTTATAGCAATAAAATATGCGTTTCTGTGATTTAGAGCGTTATTTGCTTGAGGAATATAAATGTTACTATAGTATTTAGAACGTAGAATAACAGCTCTGTTTGAAGAGCTGAAAAAATCACACCGATTATTTTTTACAAATACACAAACATAAATAAATATACAAGTCAACGTCATAAGTTGATGTTCTATAAATATTTTACGAAGAGAATCAACACTTCTTAGACTAAACTTGACTTTTACTGAAAAAAATTTTTTTTGCAATAAAAATGTTGATTCTACTTCTCCGGAATTCCCCCAGAATTATAATCCCATAACTTAAAAGAGGATAAATGTAACCGTGATATGCGTTTATCGCAATTTTTTTTATGATACGTTTGTCACAGTATATACAATGAGTGAATATGTTTATTGATTTTACTGTTTATTTTATCAATTTAAAATTTCAGTTTAAATTTGCATCTGTTGTTACACCTAGAAAATCTGTTTCATTTACTATTTCCACCTCTGTGCTTATATTCGTGATATTTAACTTTAGAGGTGTTCTTTTGTAATTCCATTAATTTAGTTTTTTGGATGTTTACTGTTAAATTTAAGTGTTCTAACCAACTTGTAACCTTTTCTAGTATGTCTGATATTTTTTTCTCAAATAGCTCATCATTATCACTTTCTTTTGGTATATAACACACAACTGATCCGTAATAAGAGGAAGCTCATTGATGTATATGAGAAAAAGTAGTGGGCCGAGAATGCTTCCTTGTGGAATACCAAGTACAATATTTTTAAACATGGAATATACATTTTCGACTGAAAAATACAAAAAAAATATTGTAGATTTATATCATAGTTGCCTGTGTTCTATTTTGTAAATAAGATTTTAGTAGTTTAAGTGCAAGCCCCCGTATTCCAGCACGTTCTAGCTGTGCTAGCAATATATGGTATACAACGCAATCAAACGCTTTGGACATGTCTAGCATCAAAGCCACGCCTGTTTTATTATTATTTATTTGCTTCCACACTCGATTTAACATTTTAAATATCACCTTTGTCGTATTTTTTCCTTTTAAAAATCCAAACTGGTTATTGCTTATAACGTTATGTAAATCATAGAACGAAATCAACCTGTTTTATATTACTTTTTCTACAAGTTTTGAGAAGCTTGGGAGAATCGCTATCGGCTGGTTGTTATTTATTTCGTTTTTGAGGCCTTTTTTATGCAAAGGCTTAACCAGGCTTAGGTACCATTTAATCCGCTAATCAAACTTTTTTTATCGGTTTAGACCCGAGTTCACCAACGCTTGTTTAAGTTAAACGTGTGATTACTGTATTTAAATAATGGTTTTTGCTTGGTGAACAGCAATATTTCGTAAACAAGCCGTTACAGATTCAACCAACGGTTAAGAAATTAAATATCTGTTGGTGAACTCGGGTTTAAGACCCGAGTTTAACCGTTGTTTAAATACAGTAATCCCAAGTTTAACTTAAACAAACGTTTGAACTCGGATCTTAGTCAGGTTTAAACTTCCGGTTAAACTTGATTAAGTCCAACTTGGGACCACACACCGCCTTACCATAAAAGATTTAAACAATGTTTAACCGTGCCATTTATACTGTTAAAAATTATGGTAAGAACAACAAAAACTTTTGTGGTCAGACGGACAGATATCATACATTTATGATTTTCGTGTAGGTTTCCTAAGCCACAAGCGCAGATGAAATTAGACTACTAGACGGACGCTTCATGAAATCATCTCAAGTCAAAGAATTATCGTGCTCAAGGGCCGTGTGCCTTGAGCAATGCATTTATTATCTCTGATGATCTACGATAAATCTGTTTCTAGCTATCCTAGTTATCAGACTTTACTTCTATTTTATTCACTCATTGTAATCACGAACCCGTTAATTATTATTGACATCTTCCTCATCAGAAAGATGAGGCTCACAAACTTGCCACAGAAAAACCCCACGTTCATGAGCATGTGTTTATATTGTACTTAGGTGTAATTATAAAAAACATTTAAATACAATGTAAAATTTTGAGATTCTCACACAGATTCAGTAAGTACCTAATAGGAAAAAATACGAAGTTGAATTATAGGTGTAATACACAATAGTTAATGAGCATAAAATATATGTTAATAAACTTTGTATTTAATTGTGCTTACTGAAAACAATTTCGGCTATTTAATAATGATTAAGTGAATCCCCCGAGGTGTCTGTACTACTCTGTACCTATGTGTTACCAATTTGGTAAAACCGATTTACAAGACTATGTAGGTATAATAACAAACAAAGTTTATAGACAATGATTACGGTTATTTTCAATACTTAAGTACATATTTTGACAGTTATAATGTATATAAAATTGAAATTTTCTCAATGACAGTTTTTAAATGCGGCAATCGACGGTTGAGTAATAGGTAACTTACCTACTTAATGTAGGAAAGTAGCTGTCATATGTTTATTTTATTACTTATTAATTAGTAATGTTTTTGATATCAAGACAAAGAAGATATAATAATACTATCAAGATTCAAGTGACGTAATTTTGTATGTGAATTACATTTTAAATATAGGTTCTTACTACTTACTTAATGTGTTAGTTGTTTATAAAGTGTTTATTGAGTTGACGACAGTTCGTAGACTTTTATTATGTTGCAAAATAAATGTTCGCAAGTGTTATAATGACAACTGCATGAAACATCATATTATTTGCGTATCAAATAATTTCTAGCTCTACGATGCTTATTATTATTGTTTAAGCAAACAATAATAATAAGCATCGTATCGCATTTCATGTGAAATAAAATAGTTTCTCGAATACATAAGTAGAATTTGCGAATGATAAATTCAATGGGCGCTACAAAAAGGTCGTTTACTTTTTTGGAAACTAGAATTTCAAGACCCGTCCGCGTCGATGCAAGAACGGAAGCAACAAATTAATAAGTTGAAGTAATGAAAATTAACTCTGCTCATTCTCAAAAAGGAGTCGCTGAGAAGTTGACATTCGCTGATAATATTTGCGGAAATCGTACGCGTGGAAGTTCAATACGAACATTTCCTGCGCGTGTCGGCGAGGACATGACGGTTTGATCTTTGCTACCCTGATGTTTATACATAATGATTATGTTAACGATTTATTTACCAACTAAAGTTTTATCTATATGGCACGAGGCATGTCATCCTTGATGTTAACAATAAAGAGTTTACCTATCTATCAATCTACTTCAGAGTAAGTAAACCAATGGTAAAGCATTGTTAAATGCTCGAGGACTGACCTCAAAGCGTAGCATCGTAAGTACCTAATTAGTGCATTTTCCCTTCCCGCTGCTAATTACAATGTCATTTCTAGTTTTATTTACCGATAGCTGAATAAGATGACTGTCCAATAAAATCAATGTTTTTGAATTCTCTAATTTTCTACCTACCTACTAGAGAACGACGACCCTCAAGAACCTGTTTTATAATAACTCAGAGCAATCAAAATTTTCTGTTCAAAATAAACCACAATTTTTCAATCTGCAATCATATTTTTTCTTGGTAATATATTTTATAACGTCGCCTCTTTGAGTGTAGGTAGGTACAAACGCAGCCTGCCAATATGCTATATCACTATACACATATACCTAAATATAGTATAAAACAAAATCGCTTCCCGCTGTCTGTCCCCATGTATGCTTATATCTTTAAAACTTCGCAACGGATTCTGATGAGGTTTTTTAATATAGATAGAGTAATTCAAGGGGAAGGTTTATAATTTATATGTATATAATACACCTGTGCGAAGCCGAGGCGGGTCGTTAGTGTACCTATAAATTGTATTGCTGAAACTGATAGAGAGGAACTAGAAGTAAGTAAACGCTAAAATAACATATATAGCTTTCGAAACGTTTCAAAATTAGGAATAGTAGGTACCTACATATATTGTACCTAGTCCTATGGGTAGGGGTAGGTAAATAAGTAGTGTGTTATGTTTCTGATCATGACGGCGATCCCATGTATTTTGGCTTCATGTTGTTGAAACAATAATAAACATACCTACCTAAGTAATATTGAAGGTATATTACTTTCAAAAAATAGGAGAATGTGCAATTTTTCCTGGTATATAAGTGGTAAGTTTACGCGATGAAATTTAAAGATGTTAATGAATTATTTTATTAGTTGGTAAATATTGCACACCCATATCTAAATGTGTAAAACTTTATGTGACTCTAAATTACCTATTTGTTACCATGATAACATACGTACCAGTTTTCTGCAGTAAACTAGGTATTCTGACATCTGATTTTTATGTGGCGCCAAAGAAGATATAATACTTAATACTTGGTGGCGCAACAAGCGCGCTGTCTTACTTATTTTCTTAACTTTTCTTTATTGAGGCTACTTCGAAACTGAGACATACTGAATCAAAGAAAAATAGGGAAGGTTATAATTCATTATTGTGAGACCATCCGTTGTACTTGCGCTTTACAGACCGAAAAACGTGATCGACGTCCAAATAGCCAATAAATCGCGTAACGAACCTGTACCTCCTCATAAATAATAAGTATTTGAAAATTAACCGTAAATAAACCCTCACGGAAAATGTGCTTCAGTTAGGTTAATTTAGTTAAGTAATTTTATTTCTGAATAGGGAGTCAGTAAAATTAATGTGGAATATTATTTCTGAATATTTTTTTAGTACCCAGTTAGATTAGAATGTGAAGTAACTAACAAGTATGTACCTATTCTATTCTTACCTATCCACTAAAATCTTGCGGTTTCTTCAGGGTAGCTAATATGAAAATAAATTGGATGCCTTAACAAATTGACATAATTGTTTCTATATTCGATATAAAAATTGAAATACACATGAAAATACCTAAAACATATCTTCGCGACTATAAACACAGAGTTTTAAAATATTAATGACAATTGAAGCAGAGTTTTGTTTTTATTTTATTAAAAATATTTTAGAAAGTAAGTAGGTACCTATTCCAAAATAGGATCCTGTGTTACCTACCTGCTAGTTTAAAGTGTACATTTTTTATTTCATTATTATTAATTGCATTAGTTGATGAATTAGGAAATTAGAGTTAAAATGTCTTTAACATGACTTATTAATGAAGGTGATCTTGACCGCAAAACTTACTCTTGTGTGATGAAATCCTTGGGCGCCCGGTTACGGAACTCACGTGTATTCACAAGACCGCTAGAACTTGCAAAAAATGCGAAATTGCGAATATTTTGGGACGTGCGCCACAGCGGTTTGCGCTGAGCTCCGCTACGCTTTGGCAAGCCAGCTGAGGCGAGCCGGTATATAGAGGAGCCAAGACACTCCTCTCTGACGACACGACCAGACGCAAGGAAAAACTACCCAAAGCTCATACGCAATGATCGACATAAAGCTCACCCAACCGTTGCAAACTAAACCTTATCTGTATAGACATACGCTTCATTGCGTAGATAACGTTTTTATGAGACTAGTTAAAATAGCTTCAAAACTTCAATCCGAAATAGACTCACCAGCTACGCGATAAAATCTAAATTAAGAAATCGTAGATTTGATATTAGCTTGATGTTTTTGCACAGCGCGAGCGCGGGGGTTTTCCTCGTTCTATCCGCTGCGCTGCACGTGCGGTAAGCGCATGTTTTATTAAATTAAACCCGTTTAATTGATCCGAGTTTACGAAATAAAACAACATTTGCCCGTTTATATATTGGACTTCAATTTTCCGAGGATTTTCCTCATGCTTAGGTGAAAAAACCACGGACGTGGTTCGCCGATTCTGCCATACCAAAGTTATTTAATTTCGTCCACAACTGCTGCTGAACCCAACTGATTACCTCCATCCTTGGGAAACTGCTAAAAGTATCTACCTATACAAGGCCTACGCTGTGTCACACGGCATTATGTAGATGTAGGTATTTACCTAATGTTAACGTAATGTCTACAAGTATTTTAGTGAAAAGTGGACAAAAATACTGGTTGTGTTTGCGTACCTAATGACTTCTTAGAGGCTTATTATTTTAAGGTCATTTAAAAAACTGTAAAAACTTTTAGTTTTTACGTATAATCCTAGCGCTTAATAAAAAAAACTGAAACGAATAACATTTAGATGTACTTAGATAAATGCTTATTGTTTTTGTATGGACAAGTTGGCGCTTCAAAACTGCCTTGAGAATTTCCATAAGAAATCAGCTGATTTATAACTTTTAGTTTTTAAAGATCATAAAAAAAAATTAAGTAAGTACACACATGCGGTCAATGACATTAGTTCAATGAATGACACAAGCCAAAAAGAGCCTGAAACGAAGATTTTTTTCCGTATTTATTCAAAACCATTCTCTCTTCTATTTCTTACCTATTTATGAGGTTTCAAACATAAAAATGGCCATAGCCAGTGCAGCGGCGACAACTGACCTGCCAATATTATCTTTTATGTTATTATTTATTCCAATACAGGTAATAATAATTATAATTATTTCTCGGGCTTGGTCGGTCAGTCGGATTGACCGCCACGCCAGCCTTAACGATGTCATACGCAGGGCTTTTGTCACCGCCAATATCGCAGCCGTAGGTACTCGAACCGAGTGGCTTCGCGCGTGGTGATGGCAAAAGACCTGACAGCTTTTTCTTCAAAAGTTCTTGTTTTCAAAAGTCTTTCTGAGCGTCTGGTGGATGCGACGCGTGACCAAAATGCTGGTGTTTATTTGGCTCAACGTATAAGCATCGCCATTCAGCGTGGAAATGCTGCCAGCATGCTGGGCACGCTGCCAACTAGCAGTGGGCTTGAGCATTTGGACTATCTTTAGACCTTCAAGGGTCTGTGGAGAATCCAATTGCTTTCTATGTTGTAGTAGTGTTGGTAGTTTTAGCATATAAAGTAGTGTTATATATAATTGTAGTTAATAAAGGCACTTTTGCCAAATAAAAAAAAAACAATAAAAATATTACTATAAAACTAGAGATGGCACACAAGAAGGTAGGTGGTAGAAAGTAAGAAGGTGGTGGTAGGCTGGTAGGTACTCAAGAAAACTATTGCATCAAATGGAATGACAATAGTGAGCTATTGCATATATTATAAGTGACTGGTTATGAATTGAGGTGCGGCACCCGTCATTTATGCGTTAGTTCATTATGTTGTGACGGTGGATGATTTGCCATCCACAAAATGTTAACACTTCCACCCTGGAGCTTAGGTTCTTAGCTCTTGCTATTTCCACTCCAAGCCAAGAAGCCAAGGTTAAGGCAAGAGCGGAGTCGGGGATTTCATTTAGACCCAGGGAATCAAGGTTCTCGGTGTCGTCATTCACCGACGGCTTGCCACAAAGCCTCTCTTGCGATTTATTATTTTTTTTTTCCAACGAACTTTTCATTATTGTACAATGTACACCTCGTCCTTTATCTACCTCCGGCCTGATGGTAACCGACGTTGTGGTCGAAGAGAAGCACGCATACTTAGAAGATATTTACCTATTCACTCTGACTTTGAAAAGCTTTAGATTATGTAGGTTGCCTGGAAGAAATCGCTTAAAGCGATAAGGCCGCCAGTTAGAAACCTATAAATTGTATTGTTTTGTCCCTGTAATTTGTTTTTAATGTAATGTGGTTGGCTATTAAAGTGTTATTGATTGATTGATAGGCCTAATAAATAAATAAAGAATAAATGGCAGAATCTAAAAAAATCATTTCACGCGTTGACCGAAGACAGCAGATAATGTCCTTATTAAAAAAAATATATTAGGTACTTAGAGAATGTTTTTCAATCGCGAGCATGTTTTTCAATCCCGCCCCCCGACCGCCTAAGCAATAGCAATCGTTTATGACTTTATTTTAGTCATTTGGCACCGCCTGTGTGACGTTAGCCATCAAAGTTGTTCATTTAACGATTGCTTTCGCAATCCGCGCAAAGCAATTGATGGCAAACGTCACATAGGCGGTGCCAAATGACTAAAATGAACTCATAAACGATTGCTATTACAATTGCTATTGCTTAGGCGGTCGGGGGGCTGGTATGAGTGTGCACCTTAGATTATAGAGGGAATAGATACGAAGTAAATTCTTATGTCCTCCCGCAAAGATTCAGACCTTATAGTGGTCGGCTAATTTGAGGTCCTGTAGGAACGAAGGGCGTGGATTATATTCAGATTTTTGCCCTTCAACTCTCATTACATCACCTCATTGCTTTAATTTTATTGTTTGCTTCCCTATGTCTTAAGATTATGGCATTAAAAATATGTAATCAAATTCTTCGCCTCCCGCCATCCACTATACCCCAAAAGGCTTTTGACAGTTGTAGCCGTCATTATTCTGAAACCATCCAACCAATAAGAAATTATCTTCATATTTATGTTTTGGCTATAGCAGAGCTGATTGTGATTTCTACAAATATTGTATTAAACGTGTAAATAAATAGAATTTATAACATTATAAGGGCACAAACAATAAAAAACAACCATGGTTACCTGCTGTGTTTGGGGCTGCGAATCGTGTTCTAAGAACAAAAGCGAATGTTTATAATTTTTAGGTTAGTCGTAGTTTTTGTATTTTCACGTCTATGTTTTTTAAATATGAATAAGTGTTCAATGCAGGAACTATAAATGACGTTTAAAACTATCTATTTTAATTCACAACACAGCATAAAACGATAATTTTGAGAAAAGCAAATATATTGAATGTTTAGATTACTTCAAATAGTGATGCACAAAGTTACGATTTTATTGCATTGCAATATGTTATTCGATACTTCTCTCGGTGCATAATCGGTAGAAGTCATAATGAATCTATGGTTGTATAGTACTCGTTTTTGCCAAACTTCCTTTTAACCCGACTACCAATTAATGACTACCTATGTTTTTAAGTAGAATCTTGATTAACTATTAGGTTTGTAAAAGACAACATTCATATTGGGCTAATCCTGATAATTCCGACCAAATAGTATTAATGCATATAATTCTCAACATGTTATACCATGGGACCAACCCTCTATGATCACTCCCTGCGTAGTTATCGAATTTTGAAATTAATTATTTTCATATATTAACAAAAATATTCACCAATTTACCTGCTTATTTCTAATAAGTTATTAGAACCGTTCATTGCATATTCAGTAGTATTAGACGCTTTTTACTGTAGTTAATATGTGTTGGCTTGTCATTTATTTATTTTATTAACATGGTTTTATTAGTTTAACCTGTATGTTTGCTTGCTTGTAACCAACCCCTTTGAGCTCGATTTTGACCTACTTTGAGTGATAACATTTTCTTTAAATTTCCACACCTATCAAAGATGGATGACAATACATTTACTAAAAAAATAGAAAAAAATCTATAATTGAAAAATAAATATGGTAAAAAAAACCTAAAAAACACTCTTTTATTTTACTCTTTTTATTTGATATGCCAAGAAAGCGTGTTTTTTAGTATTTTCTAAACTACCTAATATTGATTTTGGATCTCGGAAACGGCTTCAGTGATTTTGATGATTGTCATTCAAATAAATGTTTTTAAGTTCAATAGAGAACACAAAAGGGTCTACTATCAAATATATCAAAATATTCGTTCGCTGGCCTAAGTGTATGTTGATACATTAAACAGTGTCTCAGTTTCATTCATAGCTGGTTGATAAAATCTTTTTTTTTAAATAATTGTTTTCAAAACTCGGTAACTAACTACTGCGCAGGAGGTGATTCTAGAGGGTTGGTCATGTGGGGTAAAATGTACAGGATAATATTATGTATCTACGAATATTATTGCCTAAATAATTGTTTTGGTCGGCACTCTTTCAGATATAGCCCAAAATGAATGATGTCTTTTAAACAGGGTTATTTCTAATCAATTAGCATTGTTTTAGGGGCTTGTTCTGTATATCAAAACTAACAACTTTTGTTCTACGACTTTTTGAGTGGTTAAGAAAGTGCGAAGTAATGAGGAAAGTTATACATATTTATGATAGTAAATTTAAAACGTGTCGTGTCAATCATGAAGGTGCCATCGTAATTATAATAGCTAATTAGCATATTTCTGTTACTTTTTCACTTTAGGCATTCGATAGAGAGAACACTTTTTAAGTTTGCTATTTAATTTACGATAGCGCCTTCATAATTGGGCCTAGTATAGCTTAAAAACTACGCTTTATAAGTTTAGTACATCGGCAGTCACACAGAAGAGAGAAGGTCTCATTTCTGTGGGCAATCAGGTATTTCTCGGAAAAATCGATATTTTTATCGATTCGAGTTTCGAATCGATTTTCGAAGTATTGATTTAGCGCAACGCTTCAAGGGGGCGGGGCAAAATCGACGCCATGTTTCCGAGATATGCTGTGACGTAGCTATGATACGTTATTTTTGTGCTAGGGCGCCCCTATGGTGTGCACCAGTTAACCGAAATACCTGATAGTTTTTTCATAGCAAACAAAGTTCAGACATTGCTATTCTGTAGATTGTTAACTTTTCATAGGTGGTGATGATGATTATGAAAACCAATTTTAATAATGTCATTAGATGGTTGACTGCTATAAAAACATAATTAGCCAAGAAATATGTTTGTGAGGTCCCCTGAGCTGTATGCAAGTTTCAAAATTTCAATTTTCCTTTATAACTCAATACATAATACCTAAATATTTGTTTTGAATAAATATTTAGTGTTTCCGCTAACTTGTTGTAGGCAAATAAGTTTAAGGGCATTAAAAATAAATCTTTAAAATAATATGACAAAATATTGAAATCACTTCACCAATAAATATCACCCTTTATTCAAGAATATTCTTGCGAGCGACATCGAAAAGTCAACACGTCCGAACAGGGTGAAAAGTCTTGAGATGTTTCTACCGGTGGAGGTGGTGTTGGTGACGGAAAGAAGACACTAACTGTGAACAAATGGAAAACTGTACAATATTACTAATTCATTAAAATTTTTACTAATCTTCTCATATGATATATCATACATACAATGCTCAGTACCACCATTTACTTCTAGATTTATACATTGCGATGGTGCTGTTATAGGTGATGTTCTCTGAAAAAAAAAACAAATATGAGATCTAAAGAAGAGACACCAAAAGATCTAAGAGAATAACAAAAATCACAATAAACTCAAAAAAACCGTTGATTCCAAATGTTACCACACAAAACATTATTTACTTTAAAGAAACAGATTCAAGCTCATGAAACTTAAGATAAATAATTGATAAATACCTATTAATTTATTTGAAACCAAAGAATGTACAACACATTGACACATTTTAACACATAGTATTATTAAGATTAAGATTTTTACAGTAAGTATTAATTAAATTAAGTAGGTCCATTACCTACTTGATGTAGCGCTCGTAGCGTAGTTTGACTATTACTATGAAATTAAGCAACGTTCCGCACGGTCAGTATTTGGATGGGTGACCGCGGGTGGCATTTTCCAACTGAGCGCTACCGTGGCTCGGATGACACGTTAAATTGTAGGTCCCGGTTGTTTTAACCGTTTAGTCATGTCAGAGGCCTTCAGGCGGCCTAAAAACTCTGACACCAGGGCTAGCCACCCGGCCTATACGAACTTACTTACTTTTTACCTACTTGATTACTGATTTGGATGCAATTATATACATTATATTACATTGTATAATGATATATGTGTATAATGTAATAAATAAATGATATTATAACTGTTTATTTGGGGCAAAGTACTTTATTAACTACAACAAAAAACTTTAGGCTGAATCAAACTTTTTGGCTTCTGTGAACACAAGGCAAGTTACTGCGCAACAGCAAATTCGTAGTCAGCTGTGCAAGAAGTAAGGATGTGCACAGTTTGTACCTAACTTCACAGATGCCAAGAACTTTGATTTGGCATATACTAAACTTGAGCTACTACTATTATATAAAAAGCATTTGTATCAATCACAGATCACTAAGAATTTAGATCAAAGGCCTAATAAGTGAAGCAGATCAGGAAAAAAAAATCTTTTCCACATTTACATACAGTTTGTAAGGATTGATGGTAAAAATTACTGTCATGATGATTATATTTTACAATAGATATTATACTGCCTAAAGTATTAGCACAGTAAAACCTAATTTACTGTGGTATTAGGCACCCCCATAATACAAGTGCAATTCATAATATATAAATTCAGAAATACAACTATTTTGTTAAAGAATAGGGTAATGTTTAAGCGATCAATTCAAGGAATAGATTGATGAAATTAAAGGTGATATGATAAAATATTTGATCCACCATAAGTAGCACAGAAATTTAAAAATGTTTAAAAGTACCTGTTAAAATTAGTTTTTCTTTTACTATGTGTAACTTAATTCAATAATAATTTTCAGTGTCTAATACTTGTAGCCAATTATTATGACATATATAGGTATATCATTAGTAATTTATTGATATTGATTAATGTTAATTCAAACCTTGTTCCTGTATATCAGGGTGTCCTTCCACTGCCAATGGCCCAATTATTACTAATAGCCTTGTCTCCAGTGGTGTTAGGTGGAGGTTACATCGTGGTCCACCACCAGTGCCACGAGCATGCCTGCGTATGGATAAAGCTTTTTTTTTGGTTTTAGACTTCCAGTCAGTCCATACCTAAAAGTAGTGTTAGGTAAAGCAGCGTGTTATGTATGTGTTAATATCATTATCTTACGTTAATTTTTGCAAACAAAATGTAATTATGTATATGTATACCTTCTTCCATCTGTCCGTGGTCTTATAAATACCACCACCAATGGAATTTAATGTGTGGGCCAGACGCTGCCACAGTTGATCAGCCCTATGACGCCCCTGAGGACCGGGTTGAGGCTTTGTCAAATCACCATGGCTGGAAATATTATGAACAAGGTGCTTTTTATGACATCTTTTTGAACATCACGCTATTATTTACACTAAGTAGGCTTAATACCAACATTTATGATAGGATCTCAGAAGATATCCATATTTATATTGCTTTACTTTATATAGACTGCATATTTACAAGCTTTAATTTACTTTCACTTGTAGGTATGGGGTTTCTCATCAAATATTGCAAATTAAATATCCACTTCCCGGTCACCAATTGAGTTGAAATTTTGCATACATGTGTAAATGGCGTGACAATGTATTTTGATGATATGGAGCTGGAAGGTGGCTAAAGGAACTTCGCAATGAAACGACGCAACCCCATCAAGAAAGTTTCGGCTCGTTCGATTAGTCTTGGCGAGTAGGTACCTACTTGTTTTTAAAAAGGTTCTTTTAATATAATTTTTACCTTTCCATAAACTCCAAAAGAGTTGAAAATTGCTCTACACTGGCTCGTGCTCTCGAATCCATTTCTAAAAGAAAAAATAAATTATTGGCATGTCTATCTGCAAAACGCACCATGTTTTTTTTCCTCTAAATGTTGTTATCACAGTAAAACTTCACGGTTTATAATAACAATACGTAGGCCAATTACCAATGAATCATTTAATTAAATGTTTACCTTACAAACTGTATGTATATGTAAATTATTACATATGAATCACTTACCAAACTGTTTGCGAAAAAAGCAACCACAGTAAACTTTTGTTTTTTAGTTTTGTTTTCAGATTCAAACTATTCAAAATCGTAATTTAGAGCCCGCGGAAGAAAACTATGCGTGCGGACAAATGCGAAAACTAAAACAAATGCTGGTAAAACATTCAATATGCCGACAACATAACGTACGTAGCGCCACCACTTGTACACAAAGCATTTTTATTAGTATAGTTTTTTTTTAGTGCTGCCACTTTAAATATCTACAGATAAATGAAAATGAAATTGATGAATAAATAAAATAAAATAAATATTGTATTCTTTTTTAAATTATAATAGTTCTAAAATGTCTCAAAGTAAATAGAGCTTTGACCGTCAATGTTTACAATTTACAAATACTTATAAACAATTATACTGGAGAAATACACTGATTTTTTACGACAATTCTATACCTTGTTCAGCTTTCTACAGCATTTTTGTCTTCGCTAGATTTTCGTTCAAACTAATAAATTAGCGAACGAAAACTGTCGAAAACAACATAACTGTCAAAATCGCAACTTGGCTACGGTTTAGCGAAATATTCGACGGCGATTCCATCGGAGGGAATGGAAAGTTTATCTATCTCTTTTTTGTGTGGGCACTGACATATGCGTTCGTCTCGCTTATTCTACGTGTCAGTTTGAAGTTTGTTATCGCATCGCCAAAGCGATTCCATTCGAAACGCTTAAATCGAATGTCCGGTTGTCTAGCACCTGAAGATGCCTCGTTGAGAGGCGAAACACGTACCTATCGAACAGAGTGTAGTGCAGTGAGAATAAGGGTGTTATTATTAGTCAAGTGTTTTCAATATTTTGTCATTTATTTATTCGTCATATTATTTTAATAGAATAGTTAATAGTTCGCTCAAATTGATGTATACAATTTTTACATCATTATTTTATTTTTCAAAAACGGCTCTGTGTGAGCAATAAATTATGGTGTTTTTATTTCTAATTATCTTCAAAAACGACGGAGTTATGATTTTTTTAACATAACCGCACGAAACTAAAAAACCTCGCAACGGATTTATGCGTGTGACGTCAAGAGACCCAGAAGCCGCGCCGTGGGTTAGGCGGGAGTAAGGAAAAAAGGAAATAAAGTGCTTCATTCTACACTGGGTATTTTTCTAAGGCACAGATACGTTCCAGGGTATCATTGTACTCATCATTATGTTATAGTCAACATTTACTATGGGACTAACCCCCCGATATTGCAAATAAAAATCAGTAGATATATGGAGTTATTTTTTGGGGAAATTCAGTAGAGTCCAATTCAATTTTCATTATGCAGAAAAGATGTCTTAGAATTATATTTAAATTAAATAACACCGATACACTTCGTGATGTATTTAAAGATAATAATTTTCTAACCCTTACTGGTATCTATATCTATGAGACCTGTATGTTTGTCAAAAATAATAAACCCTTTTTCAGTGACCTAAAGTCAAATCGTACCGAAGTCCAGAGATCAAAACACAAATATAACATATGTATACCTCAATTTAATAATGCCATGTTCTCAAATAGTGCATACGCTATGGCTATTAAAATATATAACTGTTTACCTATGCATATAAAAGTATTAGAAGGAAATAGCTTTAAAAAAACACTTAAGTCCTGGCTAGTTTCAAAAGTTTTCTATTCTATCAAAGAATATTTTGAAAACCACAAATTAATTACCTTCGGATTACCCAATTTATAAAGTTGTTGAATTTTATTATTTTACTCTAGCTTAAGACTCTTTATTAAAATAAGTTTGTTCATATTGTACGCTCGAAATGGGCAGGCTGTTTGAACTTTAAAATTTTATGTAACATCATTTGTACACAGCTAAACAATAAAGTTTTTTCTATTTTTTCTATTTCTATTCTAGTATTTCCATTTATTTTGTCCTCAGTAAATGAACTTCATATCTAAATGGAACAAGACTTGGTGTCTGTATCTAGTGTCCTGTGGTTTTTATATGTGAGTGGTTGACCAAAAAGGGACCTGGAGTGATTGGAATCCGTTATTTTTATTTTTTTTGATTTTTTTAATCTCTGGTCTTTTAGCTTTGATTTGGTCTAACCTGTATATTTTTAGGTGCCGTAGTTTTTTTTTTATGATTTTTTTTGTGAGCCAAGGCAGTTTTGGAAAAATTACACCTTACACACGACGCACGCTAGTTTTTGTGATGTCAGGTAAGTGGATACAATCAGTTTTATTGTACTTTTAAGGTTATCTCTAGTACAACGAAGTCTCTTTATCTTGTGCAGGTCTAAAAAGACGCTCGTACTTGTCAGAAAGTGACGACGACGCTACTCAAATGGACAGTCCTAAAAGTTTAAAGGTCTCCAATGATTCCCAACTTTTCTCACCAAAATGTATGCTTGTGAGATCTACTATTTGGAAAACTACTAGTCAATATATACAGATGTAATAACCGTAGTACACTAGGTACACATGCCAAGTCTTGTTCCATTTAGAAATAAAGTTCATTTACTCACGACAAAATGGGAATGCTGACTTTTTATTCGTAATATTGGGGGGTTAGTCCACTAGTAAATGTTGATCATAACAAAGATGAGTACAGTGATGTCTTAAAACGTATTCGTGGCTTATAAAAATACCCGGTATAGAATGAAGCACTTTATTTCCTGTTTTCCTTACTCCCGCTTTACCCACGGCGCGGCTCCTGGGTCGGATGACGTACACAAGCATAAATCCGTCACGGGTCTTTTTGATTTCGTGCGGTCATGTTTAGAGATCCATAGCGCCGTCATTTATTAAGATATTCGAGTAATTTTGTCACTGTATCTAATATATTTCTAACGTCTTTAAATGTGTATAATTATTTTTAGTTTTTATGACAAAGGAAACTTCCTTATTCGTGACAGGTCGAACACTTCGTGACCGGTCCGTAGCTATCTGGGAGAAGCTTAATATTTTTTAACCTTTCATATGTACTTTCTTGAAAATCTAAGCTGGCAGCACTTTTCGAACATTTTAAAATCTTTGCTTGCACGTGGGATATTCGTTTTGTTTTTCGGTGTTTGTAATTATAGTTGAAAATTAAAAATGTCTGTAATGCACCGAATTAAGTAAGTAAATATAAGACAAGCAAATAACATATCATTATGTTTATGTACATAAGTAACCTAATTTTACCCTGCTTCCAGAAAGCCGACTACTCGGAAAGGTAAAAAAGCCCTTCAAGCAAAAGAGCCTAAACCCATAGAGGGACCCAAACAATGCATTTTTATGCAAGGACGGAATCCTTCAGAGCGTACGCGCAACCTTATGAAAGACATTTATGATTTCAAGAAGCCAGACGCTGCATATCTTACCCGGAAGAACGATATAGTGCCTTTTGAAGATGCCACACTCATCGAAAAGTATGTGTTGACTATTGCCTAATATTCTATCTTACTACTCAAATTAAATTTTCGAAAATACAATAAAGTACAACTTTCAACTACTTAAATAATGCACCTATAACCAAGACATTCTGCATTAATTTAATATTTTCATGGTCGGAAATGGTCCTATTTGGTCTAAGCTATTTCAATATGCCAATATTAATTCCAGACTGTGTACCAAGAAAGAAGCAGCTTTGTTTGGAGTTGGTTCACATAGTAAAAAGCGACCTCACAACGTCATCTTTGGACGAACTTTCAACTATGGCATTTTGGACATGATTGAGCTCGGAGCAGATGAGTACAAAGCTATGTCAGACTTCCACAACATGAAAGTGATGCCTGGCTTGAAACCTTGTCTACTCTTCAACGGGCCTGCATGGGAACTTAACCAAGAATTAAAGAGGTTAAAGTCGCTTTTTACAGACTTCTTTCATAGAGAAAAGGTTGGTATTTCTGTAATATTAAACTTTTTGGAAACCTTTATTCTAATTAAATGTATCTAGCGATGTAGAGTTTGTTCATAGTTTAAACTAAAAAATGGGAATTACCTACAAAGTAATCAGAGGTATTCAGACTTCTTAGGTATTTGGTTTGAGTTCAGAGGTAGGTATTATAAAATCTTACGAGGTAATCAGATTAGTGTAGGTATATGATATCTATTTATGAGTAGGTATGGGATGCAAAACATTTGTACTGATAACATGAGTTAGAAAGAAGTGTGATTTGTTGGTGACATTTTGATCAGTGATCCTAGATTTTGTACCTAGAAATAATATATTTATGTCTATTTTTGATAATTTTAACTCGATTTTGACTGTTCTGGCCCTTACATTATCATAGGTGGTAAGGAGAGCCCTGAACTGGTTTCACATGTCGGATTTCTATTTCTTTTTGTTCTCAAGTATTAGCTAACATTTTTTATCTGAAAGTGCTGAATAATGTGTCAAGCTACTATTTGGAATACTTAATACTTTTTCCCACTTCCAAAAAGGAAGAGGTATTTTGTTGTCTGTGTGTATTTTTTATGTATGTTCATCAATAAATTTTATTAACATCAGCTGAACCATTTTTGAAACATCAACAATAATTTAAAAATGATTACATTGGTGACATATGAATTTGTGCAAACTATGTGACTTCTGCATGTGGTGGAAGTGCCATTTGGTTGAAAGATGCCATTTTTAGCGAAAAACAATATTTTTTTTTAATTTCAGGTGGAGACCATAAGACTGCAAGGTTTAGAGCATGTGTTGAGTTTTACTGCCACAGATGAGGGTGCTGTATATCTCAGGTCTTATAGGATAATCCTTAAAAAAAGTGGACAGCGCACACCCAGAATTGAACTCGAGGAAATAGGTACGTAGATAAATATTTGAATTTTTTTAAATTAGACTTGAAAATACTTGAAATATTGGGGCGAAGGGAGATATTCTGTTATTAATCTGAATAATTTTTTGGGAATGCCCAATGTTTTAAAAACTAGTGTTCTGTCAATGGTAATTTTCTAAGTTAAGCAGTGTAGTTTTGAAAGACTAAGTACAGAAAATAATAAATAAAATTGTTTAATCAAAAAGATTGAATCCTATACTAAGCACCTCACAAGTTGGCGGATGAGAAGTTTGCTGCAGACGACACTTCGCCGTGATTTGCTAAAAATTGCGCATGTGTGCACAATGCCGACTCCGCGTGGCGTAGTATTGAGCACGGGCATAGGAAGTGCGCGGAAATTATGAGGTTGGCGGGCGGGTGTGCCCCGGTGTCTCGTCTCTCTGGCTCCCGCGCATACCTATATTTCGGCTTTTGCGCACCATTCTGCACATAACTTCTCATCCGCCGACTTGTGTGGCGCTTTGTATACCTTAGTTATAATGCTCCTGAGGTTAAAAGCTTATTGTGATTTTCAGGGCCCTCAATAGACTTCAAGTTGAGAAGGACGAAGTTAGCATCGGAGGACTTATACAAGGAAGCTTGCAAGATCCCCAAGGAACTAAAACCAATCAAGAAGAAGAACATTTCACGAGATGCATTTGGCTCCAAGTTAGGCCGCATTCACATCGGCAAGCAGCAGATCGGCCGCTTGCAGACTCGCAAGATGAAGGGGTTGAAGAAAACGCCGGAGGAGAGGAAACAGATGCTTCGACAGAAGAAAATTACAAAGAAAGCGGGCAAAGTGCAAAATGTTGCAGCGGAATAAACAACCTTATAACAGTGATGTTAATTTTTTTATTTATTAATCCCATAGCAGATTTGACTAGACTTCACGACACCACTAAAGTTCGATAAACTTGGCGCCTCAATCGCTTAATTCCTTAGTTCTTAGTTTCTGTAGTGATTAGTTCCCAAATTTTATCGTTGGACTGCAGTGTTCGCGCGGTCAGCGCAGAGTAGTTAGTTTGAGATATGACAGATTTAAACATAGTGTTGCTACAATCAATTTGGAATTTTTTAGATTTGTTATTTTTAAAATTACTATGATCCGCGCCACACAAGTCGGCGTATAGGAAGTAAGACGCAGAACGCTGCACAAAAGGCAAGATATAGTCAGGTATGCGAGGCAGCCAGAGACTCGCGCTGGGGCACACCCGCCCGCCAAACTTAGGCCCTCCGCACATGGAGCTACTCAAATATGACGGAATTAATCAGTAATTAGAATTACAAACTAGTTATAAACTGTATTTCGCACACGACGCTACTCACATTGCAAGGTTTCAGTCACTCCTGTTATTTCTACTACCAAATAAACACGTGCGAAAAACCTAGCAAGGGGAAATATTGGAAGCAATAAAAATGTCGAGTGGATAGAGCGAAGATGACGATGTCATTATACTATATTATCATCATAACAGACGCAGAAGGAATCGACGCAGATTTTGGATTCACCTATATATCCAAAATAAATATCTTTCTGCACAAATTTAATATTTAAGGCTTGATCATTCATTTTTCACATCAAAACACAGTAAACTTGGGTAACCTAGTAGCTCGGCGACCGGCACGACGCGTCGCGCGCGATCAGTTGCCAACGCGTTACTAACTGGTTAGTCACTAGTCGCGTCGTGTGCGAACCTGTATGGCAATGTATGGGCGGTGACGCTCAAAAAACTCGTTAGTAATTTGAGTTTGTGATTAGTTCCTTTTGAGTAGCTCCATGTGCGGAGGGCCTTAACTCCCGCGCGCTTCTTACGCCCGTGGTCACCACTACGCCACGCGGCGTCGGCATTGTGCACACAATAAATAGCTTAATTTCGGTAATCGCTGACAATCACCTAGTCAAACTACGCATAGGAACATTATTTCCTGGTATGACACAATGAGTTATCCTAGATGCAAGGGACTATAATATTTATGTTATAATGTTCTTTGAATGGGCAACTAACTGTTGCATCAGCTAGGCGACGTCATTTTTGTTATACTTTTATCAAGCGCCTACTAATTACATTGGGTTGCTTGCTGTTATAAAATTGTCAGGCACTTTAGGACAATGGGGAAAATTGTACTTAGGTCTTCTAAATACGATAGTAAAAGCTATTCAGATTTTAAAAGACCTACTTTTAAAGTTAGAATAGCTTTTTAGGTAAGCAAATCTATGTCCATGTCTATACATGTCATTGCTTGGGCAAGTGCAGGTACTGTCAGAGGTGTGCTGCTCATCATTATGAACATGGGATCGCCTGTGAAATCATCTGTCCCATACAAAAAGTTCATTGACTCTGGACAAAATGTATGGAGTAACTGATTTTTTTCCGCGATTTGGCGGTTAATTCGATAGTAAAGGCTGTTCATAATGATGACTATCGTTGAAAGTCCCTGCAAAAATTTGCAAAACCAAACCTTGTAGAAAGTATAGGCAGGGGAAGGTCGGGTAGCCTCGGTCGGCGGGTAGCCTCGGCCACTGTTAAACCAAGCTCTCACGCAAACATGGTACACTTGAAAACGTTCGCAGCACCGCGTAACCAAATAATATAAACAATGATGTTATGAATGTTAAAAATTTAGTGTGGGACGAAGAGACAAGAGTGCATTATTTGTAGAAAAAATAACTGGATATCTACGGTGCAATAAATACAAAGACTGGTCGCACAAAGCCTGTGTATACATCGGTGCAGCGCAATTTTATAGTATTGCGTTGAATGCACGGCAAAAAAAAATTGGGCTATTATTAATAGGCGTGCTACCCGACATAACATTTTTTTCCGAAAATGAAAGGGTGATTGTGACATTTCATTTAGGCTAAGTTTAAGAAGTTATCGGACTGTTATGTCAATTAAACTACCATAAATATGTTATAGTTATTGTTCAAGTTCAAATTTGAAGCATAATTTGGCTGATTCTATATTTTTTTGGAGTTTTACTTTTGTGGCCGTGGCAACCCGACCTTCCCCTAATCATACGAATCATTGATCGAATAAATAATGTCGTTATACCTTCTCGATCTTTCTTAGGGTATGGGAATTCCCGACTACTTTAAAGACCCGGGCCACGAGATAGCCTACAATCAAAGTCCCGGGAATTCCCAGGACTTCGATACTTTCCTTTTTTTCGAAAAACAGCTGTTCCATACAAAATTTCAACTAGGAATCGACAAAAAGTATGACACACCTGATTTTTAAAACAGGATTAATTTCCCTTCAAACCTTTCTCTTAGCGCAGTTGGTAGCGCCTCTGCCTTTGATGCGCGGAGTGATGAGTATTGAGTATGTACTATTCCCGTCAAAGCAGATATCTATGATGAATTTAAAATTTACATGAGTGTAAAGCATTATCATCGTAGGCTATATTTCGACTTAGGCACGCTACACTAAATTGGAAGTAGGTAGTTTAGCAAAAAGCACTCAGGCCACACGGCTGTCTAAAATCCGATATTGCGTCACTTGTTTCGGTTTGATTTTGGACAGCCGCGTAGCTTGATTCTTTTTTGCTAAACTACGACCTATTAGTGTGCATTTAATTGTAGGTTTGAAAGACGGAAGCTACTACCTACTTTTATTTTTACTTTACAGTTTATTTCCATACGGATATTAATTTGACTTATTTTTCAGAATGCGCGCCCGGTTTCAAATGCGGAAGGGCTGCCATCAAGTTCTCTACACCAATTTATTTATTGGCCACAACAACGCATAGACCTTTGACGAAGCTTCCGGGGTAAGTGTTAACAAATGATTGATTTACCTATATTAAAATAGGCACGCACCTGCATCTTACCATCGTTATTATTTGCCCTTGTCAAGGGTTGGAGTGACATAGGAATCTGATAGGTTGAATTAATTAATGTTGTTTGAACTTGAACGTCGTGGCTCAAGATTCTAAATTATGAATGAAATATAGCGCTACATAACATTCCTAAGTAGTCTATAAAATATGTTTGTATTGGATAAGTAGGTACCTACTGGGTATCTACAACAACGTGCACGAACTAAAGAAACAGTGTTCTTGATAAGTAACGCTACAAAACCTACGCGTATGAAATGTGAAAACCATGTTGCTGGCTGGACAAATCGTAAAATATCGGAAACCTTTAATTCCAAAAACAACGATATTACTTTTAACTTGTACTTAATTGTAACTTACCTGTAATAACATTTTGTTTACACGGTAGATTTATTTTATACCTAGACTAGCTGCCCGTCCCGGCTTCGCCCGGGTACGATTGGCTAAAGAAGACAAATAATAAGGATCCCAACTTTTTTTTTTAAATATTATATAGCCTATGTTCGCCGGGGATAGTGTAGTATCAAACAGTGAAAGATTTTTTTAAATCGGTTCAGTACCTAGCTTCGGAGCCTATTCGATGCAAACAAACAAACAATCAAATCTTTTCTCTCTAATTATAGATGTACAAAATCACTCAGACGTGACGAGGTGATTAAGCTCGCTTCATTGATAGGTATCAACCATCTAGTTTCTTGAAGTTCTTGAACTCTTCACAGTTCAAAACCCTGTCGGTGCAATATGCATCATCGTGACCTGACATAAATTCATTATTAAAACTCCCCTTCGAACTTTTGCTGGAAACATTGTTCTTCAATCCAAAACTAAGTAAAGTTTACACTGTACCTGTCCAAGTCATCGTTGGTATCTCACTAGGCCTTTATTTTTACTTTATTAAAACCTTACTACTAACATCATATGAAATGATTTTTTGACAATATTTAATGTAGATATCAATTTCGTTTTAATTTTTTGATTAAATTTAAAAAAGTGGTTGGGTAATAACTATACCTACTTCACGATTTCAGTCTTTTATGTCGTCATTATTTTCATATGCTATAATCGTCCACTGCTAAGAATGGCTTTCGGAGGCGCTGTTAGCCTGATAAAGTAATTAGCATATTATTGTTGTATAAAATATTTAGATTATGTCTAGTTTGTACGTTCTCTGTAACTATTTTTATGGCTAATTAAGAACTTTTAAAAGTCGAAAAAAAAAGTATAGGCCTCTTTTCTTGTACGTACTCATTTTGGTCCTGTCCCATAGTAATTGTTCAGATGGTCCCTCTAAGTGAAGCAGTTTCCACAGTACCTACACCTCCCATAATCTATACCATTACTTTTTTAATCTACTGTATAATTATCTATAGGAAGACCACAGCTGGTGTAGTCACTGTTTAATTGATAGTACACTCGCATACCTAGCAGGACAGTCTCACGTGAATACCGAAACAGCATGAAACAGGTACTTTCCCTTTTATGAATGACATTGACTACCGAAAAGTTGTCTGCCTAAGTATACCTACGCTGAAACAAGTTTGAGGTCTTTGAACTGGTGAACTTCTGGTCGTAATTCGTAATTGTTTGTTTACTAACATGCATCATGTCATAATTTAGATTCTAAATGGAAGAGAATTCGACAAAATGTATGTATATAACTAGACGGTATAAAAAATATTATCATCATAGGTAGTCGCCCACTGCTGTGCGTAGAATTGGTACTTTCATGATTTTTTAAATCCTACCAGTAACTTTACATTGTCAAAGCATGAAAGGGATGACTATAATAATCGAATATATTGCCCATTTATCTACCTAATTGCCTAGAGCTAGAGTGTTGACGCAAGTGTTGCGGTTGGGCATCGGAATTTATGAACGCGAGTTCTTTGAAGCAGAAATTAAATCGGACAAGTGCGAGTCGGACTCGCGCTCGAAAGTTCCGTACCGTAGAGAAACCCCTCTTTAGGTTTTTTTTTATTTAATTCAAATAGGTTTACCTTTGACTACACACTGCCTGATGTTAATCTAGGATCTAGGATGTAGCACGCTTACCTAGAAGATACCTATGTATTTTATTTTTGTTTAAGTATATATTTTTGAAGTGAATCTGTAGCTAAAAATTATATTCTGTGTATATTCTAAGCGTCTAAATCACATTTGTTGTAGGTATGGGAGCCCACCTCAAATATTTATTTTATATTTGTTGTTATATAACAAATTATAGAGAATATATTGCCACATAAATACATCAGCTGTGAAAACAACTTTCTAGCTATCACGGTCTATTGAGACTATACAGCCTGGCGACAGACGGACATCGGGGTCTTAGTAATAAGGTCCCGATATACCCTTTGGGTACGGAACCTTAAGAACTGTCTGAGTATACATATATTTTCGTAAAGCACTGTATGTGTAATAACATAAATCATCAGCTTACTTATTTGTCTGCAACTGAATGTACCTGCTGCATCCAGTGCTCTGCCCACATTTTTGTAAACCAAAATTAACCAAATATACATTTCTTTACTGGGCATATTCTATGCACATTAAATTTCTCCGGAAAATTCTAGATACTTAATTCAAATCTGCAGATAAGGCATATGGCTCTTTTAACCCTCATAGCACCAATTTTCCTTGTCACTATTTCGCATTAGGGAAATGTAAATACATAGGTAATAATATGTAGATTTATACCTAGAGGTAAGTACAAGATGTGTGGTTAAATAAAAATAGCGGTAGAAACCTGTTGGGAAATACGCGCAAACATTGACTCTTTATAGGGGCCAAATCTCTGTCTAATATGCAAATATTTGTAAATTGTTTGCATATTCGATGTCATTTTGTTGTAGAACAACGAACTATGCACACATTAATCTATGTATATTTGATAAATAATCCTATATCACGTATTTTGTGGTTTACAATATACCTACCTACTTGCAGAAATTACCTATTTTTGAACCTATTTATACCTATTTTTGTAAAGTAAGATAAATACAGGATGTCCCTGAACTCAACGTCAAGCCGGTACGGGGTGAGAAGTGAGGTCACACCAGAGTCCCGGGAAAATATAAAAAAGATCCTAATCCGTTATTTGAATTTTTAGACCCAAAATAAAAAAAAATATGAAAATCAATACCATGAACCATATTTTTAGGTACTGTACTGTACTGTACTGTACCAGCCTTTTTAATAGTCCACTGCAGGACGTAAGCCTACCCACAAAGGGTGATTGGTACCATAGGTGCCATATCCACCACGCTGGCCCATTGCGGGTTGGTGTATTCACATACGCCATCGAATTTCTTCTACGGACGTATGCAGGTTTCCTCACGATGTTTTCCTTCACCAAAAAGCCAATGATGTGAAATTCCGTACATAAGTTCCAAATAAACTCATTGGTACGGGATTGGGATTTGAACCCACGACCTCATGATTGCAGGTCGGGTGTTACTACTACTAGTCCACCACGGCTTTTTAAGTACTGTGACCACATATTTCACAATTTTACGGTGATGTTTTCACTAACATGATCCTTAACAAACTTACTATCACAATCACAAATCAAGCATACACTATTACTAAGTTAGTTAAAATTAGCATAATATTTTCAAACCAAATAAAAAAAAAATTATATCACCGAACTTTGACTCTTTATAAAAAAATAAAAATTTACTGTACTACCCTCGGCAAGTTACACCAAGAGATGGCCCATTTAGTTGAAATTTCGAAATGGTGTAACACTAGCTACTTTTCAATCTACACCACTTAGTAGATTTTTTTTCGAAATATCACCATATTAAAAATCGAATACTTAAGTCATCATTGCTGGTAGGCGCTCGAAAATTCGGAGAAATTTAACAGTGCAGCGGCCGAAAAACGACACCTAGCGATAAAGAGATGTGATAGAGCGAGATAGCTAGCTATGATGCATGTTACATGTGTAAGCGAGAAGGATAATGTAGCCGATAAATTAGTAATTATTTCTATTCATTACAGTTAGATTATTTTGGTAGTAACTAAAGTGCATCCAGGCACAATAAGAGAGTGGCCTATACCAAAATAAAAAAACAATTAAAATCAATTCATATTTTTTTTATTTTGGCTGTAAAAATTCAAATAACCGATTAGGATCTTTTTATATTTTTCCCGGGACTGGTGTGACCTCACCTCTCACCCGTACCGGCTTGACGTTGAGTTCAGGGACACCCTGTATATGTTGTACTCTTACTCGTAGGGTGGCTGGGATATATTATACTTTTTGTGAAATTTAAAGCACGAGGTAAACCTATTTAAAGTAGGTACGTAATATATTTACTACGTAGGTTTGATCATGCAAAAATAATAAATACGTATTGCTTTATAGTTCAATTTAATGTATGAATTTTCTTTTACGTAAAGTTTATCACACTTTCTAGCAAATAATTGTTCACTTAGTTCAGTACGTAAAATTATAGTACCTATACAGGGGTATTTGTAATCAATTAGCATCCTTTTAGGGGCTCTGTTCATCAAAAATAACAACTTTTAGTTCTGCAACTTTTGTCAAAACTAAAAAAAAAACAGCAGTTCCATACATTTTGTCGAGGGTGAACGACATTTTTCTATGGAACAGCATTTTTTATTTATTTAACAAAAGTCGTTCAACAGAAGTTGTTAGTTTTTATGTACAGAATAAGCTCCAAAGAGGATGCAATGTAATATATTACCAATAACCCTGTATAACTATATTTTATTTATTTACGTTTACACCACAGCTCAAGTTGATTGCGTGCTTCTATTCATCTACAGATTGTCTGGAAAATATCGTTCTCAGCTATAATACCGCCTTTTGCGCCTTTCTTTTGCCTTTGTTTCTTTAAACTTTGGCGGTGTCAATAAAGTACATATTGTATTGTATTATAAGGTCTTATATTTACTGTACCTAAACTATATGGGAGTGCTTAGATATAACAACCTATACTATACCTATAGAGGCATTGTAAAAATATGAGTCAAAGGTGCAAATTCCGATCTTTAAATGAATTAACATCCTCAATGAGTGAATATGAAAATAATTACTTATATGTTTATAGGTATTAAGTACTTATAATAAAATTAATGTAAACAGATGAAAAGTAAAGCTATACCTAAGTAAGTATTGGTTTTGTTTATACCATTTCCGCTAATGATTAATACTACTAGCCATTTAGTTATTTTATATTTGATTTTTTTTTTGATTTGATTTTGATTTTAGCCTTTTTAATAGTCCACTGCAGAACAGGCCTACTCACGGAGGGTGATTGAGACATATCCAGCACGCTGGCCCAGTGCGGGTTGGTAGATTCACATACGACATCGAACTTCTTCCGCGGACATTTGTGCAGTTTTCCTCACGATGTGGTGTGAAAATCCGTACATCAATTCCAAAAAACTAGTTGGTACAGGATCGACATTCAACCCACCACCTCGCGATTGTAAGGCGGGTGTCTCTGACACTAAACCACCACAGCTATACAGTTCCAGGCTGGAACGAAGCAAATAGGCAACTATATAACTTCCAGGATTAAAAACAATAAAATAATAACTATTGCCCACGTTACACTTAATCGAACTCTAACGAAATCAAACTTGTTAATAGATATGAAACCTCATTTTCGTGATGACCTCGTAACAAAAGTGTTCGAGGGCCGTACCTACGGTAGGACAGGGAAAAAAAACAAATCGTAATGTGTATGAAGGGGCTTTTTGGAATTTACTCTCTACTATTTGATGAAGATTATACGAGTATTAGTCGAGTTTGACGTCACTATGTGAGTATAAGAAAAACCCCCGGCGAAGATAGATAGGTATTTTCTGGAATACGCACAGGTATTGTCTCTGAGGAAGTCGATCGCTTATCTGAATTTACTTAGGTACCTATAAACATTTCTTGAAATTATACCTATCGTCAGAATTACTCAATTTGGGTGTATTTTTACCAACCGATTAAATGTGGGTTTTCTATTGCGTGCACCTCATTAATTCTCATGAGTCATAACGAATATGAATCTTGTTTTGGTATGTGCATGTTTTATTTTCAGCTCACATTAAACTTAATCTTTTTATTATTATTTTATCTTTTTTAAACAGGTGCAGGAGGGTCTTTTTTAGAGAGGTTTAAAAATGATTGGACGGAGGTAGCGCAGAACAGAAAGGAATGGATGGAATTGGGGGAGACCTTTGCCCAGCAGTGGGACAGTACAGGTTAAATAAAAAAAAATCTTTTTAGTTTGATTTTTTATGGCTTAAGATTTTCTTAAGTGCAAGCGCTGAACTAAACGTGACTCTACGGTGGTTTTTGACCGTTTAGTCATGTCTTTAGCCTTCAGGTGGCTTAAAAGTTCTGACACGAGGGTTCGCTACTAGACCTTTTAAGAATTCACTTTTTTCACCCGATTGATTGACTAAACATTTGCTATATATTACGTAAATAAAACAGTTTCGACAAACGGCAGATTTTTTGTGATTTCAGGACTAGTCCGTCCCGTAAAGTTGTCTAATTAATGAATAGTTATATTTACACCTGTAAATTTGTTAACTTCTTGTTATACCTCTTTAACTTTGTGCACTTTGCAAAGTAAGCAAAACCTTGTAACCTTTGAAGCTATGTAAGCCTTTTGGAGGAATAGATGTATTAATAATAATTGAATTAAAATTACCCTGTATATATTGTATATAATAGTACTAATTTTTTCGTAATATTTAATCGTAAAATAAAAAAAATTGGAATATTTAAACAGTAAGGTGTGATTCTCTTGGTAAAATATTTGCTCAGGAATTTGCGATCCTTCAAGCCCGCGTTGCTCGTTTTGAATGTGTAATGTGTTTTTTATGTAAATATCTCAGATACTTACCTATTTTTGATTTATGATACGCCAAAATCAAGACTGGTCTTCGAATTCACGAAATTTTATTATAATAATTGCGTGCCCTCAATGTCGGAATGAGCAAGATCGGGGCCCCTAGCAAATAGTCGAGGCGCACTTGATCTGTTGAGTTCTTTAGTTTTGAACAGTAATGTGAACAAAATGTGGTTTTAAGTTTAAATAACGATCTATTCACTGGTCTACAGTGGTTTTGTTACCCTGGATATAAAAGTGGTTTCAAGTAGCTCTATGCCTATCATTCACAAAACTATGGATGGATTTGTAAGATTTTTTATTTTTTTATTTTTTTTAGTCCGTACAAATAAGACCTCACGACACTGAATCTTCATAAGCCTATAATTATTGTTATTATGTTTATTTTAAGTGCTTTCCACACTAGATTTTTATCTCAAAGAGTTATCTTTGTGATAAGCATTTCAAAAATCTGAAGCGAACGCAGGACTTGAACCTTGCCCCTTCGAGTCACTTAGCCCGACGCTCTAACCAACTGAGCTACCTCGCCTCCTACGCAAGCTTCAAATTTCTGAAGTGCTTACATTTCCCAACTTATAGCGTTGGTGGCGCCACCTATGATACCCGTATTAGACAGGTTATCACTCAACTAGAAGTTATTAGAACTTCTAAAGATTGACGAGAGATGACGCACTGCTAAATCAATGTTATTATGTTTATTTTAAGTGCTTTCCACACTAGATTTTTATCTCAAAGAGTTATCTTTGTGATAAGCATTTCAAAAATCTGAAGCGAACGCAGGATTTGAACCTTGCCCCTTCGGATCACTAGCCCGACGCTCTAACCAACTGAGCTAGCTCGCCTCCTACGCAAGCTTCAAATTTCTGAAGTGCTTACATTTCCCAACTTATAGCGTTGGTGGCGCCACCTGTGAGTTTTGAGATAAAAATCTAGTGTGGAAAGCACTTAAAATAAACATAATAACATTGATTTAGCAGTGCGTCATCTCTCGTCAATCTTTAGAAGTTCTAATAAATTCTAGTTGAGTGATAACCTGTCTAATACGGGTATCACTTGAATTGAATTAGAATTAGAACATGACAAACCACTTGTGGTTTGTCATGTTCTAATCTAACCTAACCTATTTTGTGTTTCACACCTAATCTATCAAGGCGGTTCACTTCTGAACTGGCACTTCGCCGGCCGCTGCCGCGGCACGCTCGCTTCGCTCGCTCGGCTCCTGCGTTGTTTGTCATGTTCTGACCTAACCTAACCTATTTTTTGTTTCACACCTAATCTATCAAGGCGGTTCACTTCTGGCACTTCGCCGGCCGCTGCCGCGGCACGCTCGCTCGGCTCGTGCGTTGTTTGTCATGTTCTAACCTAACCTAACCTATGTTTTGTTTCACACCTAATCTATCAAGGCGGTTCGCTTCTGGCACTTCCAAAGTCGTAACAAAAATCGAAAAACAAGAAAGCATACATTCACGAAACTACGAGAGAAACGGAATAAATGGATGACAGTCCATCTGTCAGTAAGACAAAATACCGGCTTTTTTTGCTTGTGATACGTTTCGTTTCACTCAGTTTGACAACTTAATGCATAATATTGTACCATTTTCTCAACATTGCGTTCCATTTCACATGTTTTTATTAAATTTTAATTTAATCATAATTAATTTAAACAACGCCTCCGGCAAAAAAAATTGCTGGAAGAGCTTCAGGTGGACTCCAATGATACCCCTACACTCACACTTTCATCAAAATCAGGTACCGGACGGCTATAGCCAACCCATTGGCGTGTCCCGACGACGCGGCGAGAGTAAGTAACCCAATACAAATCGTCTAATATTTTTGATTTCATTTTTTAAAAATAGCAATCTGTGGTATAGTCCTATAGATAGGCATAGCACGTGTATTGTATACAGTCATCATCCATATGAGTCTTCCTTAGCCCATTAGTCGTTAAGGAAAATGCATTATAAATATTTGCCGTGTGACTCTATTTATTTCTCCAATAAAATTCTGTACCTACAGCATTTCCCGTGCGTAGGTACTCGTATTTGCTTGGGCAAAATACAATAGGACAAATGTTTCATAGTATTGTAAAGTACCTTCTGAACACCGGAATATAGATACTTCATTAATCCGCTAGTAGGTTTCTCTCCTGTTACCAAAGTCAATATTAGACATGACATAGTGTCCATTTGACTTAATAGGTAATATAAATATAGTTAAAAAAAAAACTAAAAAACACGCTTAGGAATCATAATTTTTTTTATATATGCATTGTCATCGGTCTTGGATAGGTGTGCATTTGTGCAAGGTTTGAAGAAAATCTGATCGCTCAGAGTAGGTCAAAATCGATCTCAAAGGGGTTGGTTACAAGCAAGCAAACATACCGGTGAAGCTAATAAAAGCGTGTTAAAAATCTCATCTGATCCTAGTCATAACTCATATTGTCAAAATCAACATAGTAAGTAGATCTACTGTAGGGCGTCCACCGCTGGACATATGCTTCATATTATCAAAAGGATCGATTGATAACGGATCCTGCATGTATCTATTGTCGCTGCCGCTGCTTTTGGGTCGCCTGTCTGTCTTCTGCGGAAATCTACGCTGCACTTGTTGGTCTCACTCAACTAACGTACGTTCCTCGGAAATATCTTTAAGAGATAACATACCTATATTTTTTCCAACGGTATAATTATACATTGTTGAGGAAAAAAATTGGTTTTAAATACGTTAAATTGGGCCAGTAGGGCCTTAAATAATTTGGCTGCTCTAATGGCATAAACATGGCATAAAGATGAACAGATCCAAGACGAAGGTGATGACTAGCACAGTAGGATCTTCATCAACAGCAATTACTGTGGGAGGAATACCTATAGAGCTATATAGAAGATCGCTACATTTTTCTTGGGCACTGTTTATCTTTTGACTATGAGCTTCGCAAAAAGGAGATCTCACGCCGCATACACCTCGGATGGGCTGCTTTTGGGAAACTCGAAGACATATTTAGGGATCGAAAGATACCGCAATGCCTGAAAACCAAGCTTTACAACCAATGTGTCCTGCCCACAATGACTTACGGTGCTGAAACATGGACGTTGACTAAAGAGGCTATTTACAGAATGAGAGTCGCACAAAGGACAATGGAGCGTGCCATGTTAGGTATCAGTTTAAAAGACCGAGTTCGTAATACGGAAATCCGACGAAGGACGAAAGTCACTTGATGTTGGAAACCGTATTACGAGACTCAACTGGTGCTGGGCAGGACAGGTGGCTAGGCGTGTTGACGCCCGGTGGAGTAGATCCCTGACTGAGTGGCTCCCAATAGCAGATAAGCGCTCTATAGGCAGACTACCAGCCCGATGGGTCGATGACATCAGACCCATCGCTGGTCAGGCATGGATGAGATTGACCCAGGATAGGAAAGAATGGCACATAAGAGAGGAGGCCTATACCCAGCAGTGGGTCGACACAGGCTGATGATGAATGGCATAAACAAAGGTGGCTAATAGGCAGTAGTAGGTTATCGCGCACTTGTTGATGTAGACGTTAATGATGATGTTTATGAGGATTGTGCATCTGTACTGCCTGCTATTCTTCTTACATACCATGTTTTCAGCGCGCTAAACCGTTATTTTTATAATTTTGTTTAGTCTTTAGCTCTCCTCATTTCTGATTCGATCTCGCAGTTCATATATTGATTTATTTATTTGTCATTAACATTTAATTGCAGCGGTCTCTAATTGATCTGTCGTGGAGTGTAATGAGACATAATTTATAACACGCATGCCCCTTGGTACACGTCATAAGAATAGTTTTGTCGTACTTTGGAATAAAATTAAAGCTTCAACGTTGGACTATTTTTGTTCCTATATGATATCTGAACCCTGCACCGGCCATTTTTAATATTCCACTGCTGAACATAGGCCTACCCACCAAGAGCGATAGGGTCATTATATACCATGCTGGACTAGTGCACATTGGTGATCTAAATCTTCCAATATTTGAATGATACGGTGGCCTTACTCAGAAGCCTTAAAGTATGAATTCCATGACACGGAGTTCTCCTTTGAAATCATATGCGTAACTATAACATCAAACGGCAAAGAAAAAAACATCCTCAGGAAACCTGAATGTCTGAAACTTTTTCATATTCTCAGAAATTTGTTTAGTCTGCCAACCCGCATCCTGCCAGCGTCGTGGGTTATGTCCTAACCCATTAACACACCCATAATGCAAATGTATCTTAAAATAAATTAAAGGTAGGTAAAACGTCGTTATTGTCTATATTTACTAAGCTCTCTACAAAAGTTCATCCATTTAAATACTCAGACCAAATAAAAAAAAAAATTTGGTCTGAGTATAAATATAGGTGTTACGTGAAACCACAATGACAATGACCTATAGGTAGGTATTGTACAGTACTTACCTACATAGGTAATAATTATTAAACACATCTTATATTTAGTATAGAGTTTATAATATTCAACAATACGCGTTTATGTGTGTAATTGACATCTAATTAGCGAATATTTTTGTTATAAATGACTCAGGTGTGTGGCATACCAACTTGTTAATAAAAGATAAAAAAATGTTCGTAACTAATGAGCACATTTTTCAAAGCTCAAGGAGCTTTTAGGCTACTATTAAACATTGTTATTGTTATATTGGGTGGATACGGGTTTTAAGTTTTGGGTCGTCATCCGTTTTGGAGAAGCTTATAAAATGTTTTTCTTTAGGTATATGTGTAGATCTATGTGTCTTACGACATATTATTAGGAATATTTGAGATAATATCTGAGTATCTTATCTAAAACTTACACAGAAGAAGATTTTACATTTTAAGAAATACTAGAGCTTTTCTAAAAGCTCTTAGTTAATGTAGCGGTGTTGTTGTGTGGTGGAATATTTATTTGGAATTTAAGAATGTAATAGTAATGTTAGTTAAATAATAATTGCCGTATTATTATAGGTAGGTATCGGTATTACGAAAATAATATAATTATATTATGAATGAAGTTATAGTGAATTCAAATTCATAACAAACAAACAATATCTTTAGTGTATACCATATAACATATGGTGTATGATACATTCATGTAGATTTTTACAAATGTTGTACAATGGCGGCCTTTTCGCCTTTGGCGATTTCTACCCGGCAACCTTTGGTTGGAATGGAGATAAATAAAATAATAGGAATACGGTCGGCGGTGTATAGTACATACTGTGACAAATATTATACCTATATATCTTATAAATATACTAATAACGTGTAAAAAAACATAACTTAACATAACTGTGAACTGCAGGCTATAGAAACCTAGTCTAAAAGCAGCTTGTAATATGTTTAGAAATAAAAAATTAAATGGTTAAACCTTTGATTAACTCAAACATGTTTTACAATCTTTGACGGCAGCTTAGTGCTAAGTTCAACTAGTTAGCATATTTATTTCAAAGTAACCCATTAATCAATTATGGAATTATGTTTATGTACTTTTGCCTATGTTCAATAGTGATTAGCATACAGCGGTCCATCATACTTCGATGTACTTTAACCACTCAGTAACTTTATGTTTTTATTAAAGGTCTTGCAATACTGAATTCACACATCAGGTAGGTACATAAACAAATTTTACTATGAGACCGACACCGAAATCGCGAAAAAATCAGCTGTATTAATTTTGCACCGTGTCGATGTTTTTTTTTGTATGGAAGAAGTTAAGCTTTTCGCTATTCCGGGCTTAGTCCCATAAAACAATGATGTACCTGATGCATGGTTTCAGTATTACCGGGCTTTTAATAAACAAGTTGTACTAGTACGTGTCTAATATACTCGTACTTGATACATACTTATATTTTTTATTTGTGTAGATGTTGTGGGTGTGGGCTAGTATACGTACGACTCGTACGAGTATATATGTAGGTAGGTGGGTTAGGTACAATACCCCAATGAAAATGATTTACGATCACTGGATTTCCAAGGTTTTGGAGCGCTGGACTGGTTTAAATTTTGAAGATGTGTCGTGATGATTGAATATTGCAAAGAAGAATGGTGATAAATATGATGGAAAGCTTCTGCATTATAAGAATGTTTCCTTTTTCGATAAGTATATACTGAAACTGCGTATGCCTCTTAACATTTTAATTTTTTCTCGATCATTTATTTAAGTAATAAGTTTTCTTCGTATATTATTTATCGAGAAATATATCGTTATATAGCATGGTGTAATGTTTATTGTTCAGTTTTTTGTTGTTGTTGGTTTAAGCCTATTCTTTTCCAGTATTGGGTGAAGGAAAGAAAACATGCCAAGTCGATGGGTAAAGAGCTTTCTTACTTCTTTAGGTACCACAACTTGGAATACTTTTCATGTGTCTAATGCTATTAACATTCATTAAAATAAAAAAAGGAATGGATTCATTAGTATTCAATAATTTTAATCCTGGTTTATAAATTGGAATGAAGTTTTCTTTTCGTGTAACTTGTGTATTTATAGATATTATAAACGTAGACTTTTATTATAGCTAATCGTAAATTCTATTCTACATTTTGATACTTGACCCTAAAAATCGTCAGTAAGTAACAAGTATTTTATACTGTATTTTACACATACACATGGCAAAGGAAGGAACCAGTAAATAGATATCTATTCTCTTCATACCATTCACGGGGACCAATACAACATTGCCAATTTTGATGCTCTCAAAAACTTTATAAACAAAATTACTTCTATCCTATTTAATATTCACACTTACCTACATGTATTTTAGAATCCACTTTTAAGTTTTGTTACACTACGCGATAAGTTTAGTTCTTAAATACATATATTAAAAACATACCTAAATGAACATTACAAACAAGATACTTACGTATGAAAAACTTAACCTTTCCTTGGCAGTCGAGTAAAATATATAGATATGTGATAAAAAAGGTATAGGTAAAGTTAATCTCAAATATTTTAAGCCGCCATCCAATCTCAAAATACCTTGAAGATGTCGAATAAAAATAATAAAAATAAAAATAATATAAAATATAGAATATTTTCAAAATTTTGATACGGGGATTCAATAACTCGAAACACAATTCAAAACACTTCGCGCGATAGAAATTAAATGCAAAGATACAGCTTTTTAAAACAAATTCATGATATCTAAGAAAGTTTTTCGCATTTTTGGGCACTTTTCTACACGTTTACAATTTTTTTTAAATCTGTTATTTATGCACATGAATTGAACTAAAGCTTTCATCCATAAAATTTAGGAAAAAGTGGTGATATCAATTTTGTATTTTTTTTTAAATGGGCAAGTGCCTTTATTAACTACCACTACCTAAATACAAGACATAATCTAAAACTACTACATGACAAGCAATTTTATATTGATTTTTGAATGCAAAAATCGGGCGATACCGGGGGCTTATTGCTCTTCACCCGCTCATATGAAAAATACTGATACGACTGAAGGATTTGAACAAGAAAGAGTATTCTGTCGATTATTCGCCAACATTAAATTGTTATGCGATGTATCAACTCCAAATGCAAAATATTGTTCTAAAGTTCGCCACTAGCAGAATATTTAAAAAACACTACTATTTACTTGTTAATGACTTTTTTATTGTGCCTACCTATTATAAGAAGCTAAATGTATCTGCTACCAACAGGATTTTTTTTCCGAATGTTTATTAGGTAAGCTAAGTACCTACGTTTGTTAACTTGGATAACTAAGTCCGGCTTCGTGCCCAAAATACTAATTACACACCTAATTAAAATTGTACCACATTCTTTGTCTAAAAATAACGAATTTTTAGATTTATCTCAGATCCGTAGAATAAAATAAGTAAAAGGTGTAGGTGTAAAAGTAATTAAAGTATTGTTTTAATCGAATGTAATGTATTATTAGAACTAGTAAACCAATTACTTTCACTGCAAAGTTTCAGTGGTTCAAGAACCTTGACCCAAAAACAATACTGTTTAAATCATTAATATTGTTTAAACAATACGGTAATTAAGTTTAGCGTGTTCGCGTAGAACGCAAAGGCGACGTAGACACAAGCGCCGGCGGGCGCGGCGTGGCGCGTGGTCCAGCGCACCGTGGTGCTGTACCCTTGACCGGATGCCGGTCGCTCAGTCAGCGCGCGGCTCTCTGCTTGTACCCTCGCGTCGACCGCACCGACATATAGCCTTACACCTCCGCGATCGCCGCAGTCCTGGACGATGCCTCCGTCGAACGGTTGACGCTCCTAGTCCTGCCCGCCGAAAATTTTCAGTGATACTTTATGTGACGAAGCCATGAAATAATCGAGTCTGTGAGTGCGAGCGACGTTCCTGCCATGAAGCCAAAGAGGGACCCGTCGGCGCCGCAGCCCGAGCTGCAGGAGCTGCTGCAGAAGCCCGCCAGCCTGCCGCTACTCGACAGGACCAAGCACGCGACAAGTACGTCCGATTTCTCGTAACTTTCGGTCACCGATCATCTTTTCATTTCAAGAGTGACGTCTCAATAGAATTCGTTCTGGTGAATGGACGTACAACGTAAATCGCGCATAACAATTACTCATTTTTGAACTAAAATTCAAATTAACAGCCGAGATGCAGATTAGTATGAAAATAGTCGTTTTGCGTTATGGACGTCTCATAATATGTCGATCATTGTTCGTTTGTAACAGTTCTACAATCGTGTTTCCATTTTGACAAGTTTTTAATGAGACTCGTCATTCTCATTGCTTTAAGTAATTTTATCTGTACAGCTTGCGTATAATAAGTGCCGTTCCGTAGGAAGTTCGAAACGAGTCCTAAAGTATAAACAAAAGCAAAAGCTAAGGAATGCAGTACACACCTCGACATAGGTTGCTCTATACGCCGACAATGTCCCGAGTCCACTTTACTAAATAATAAAGTTCTAACCTGTTTTAGCGATTAACGATTATAGGTGTAGGTACATAAAATTGATCATTGTTTAAATAAGCACGGAATTAAACACATAAGTTGTATAAGTATTGTTGTCATTGAATTTTATTGGTTGTCCTAATAAATGTCTGTATCGAATAATTACCTATTTGGTCAATCCAAATTGTAGGTATACCTGCTTTTTAATATACTTATTTAATTTTGGATCCCAACTTAAATGTGAAACAGAAATAAAACTATTTTTTTAACAGCTTATAAACTAGAAATCAAGGACACAATTTTTACAAACATTCTCAGCACTTCCAAGACTTTAAAAGCAACAATCTGTTTGATACAATACTAGCTGTGCCGTGTTTTATTGCCTAGTTATCTTACCTACATAATATCATGATTAGTTGCAAGAAGCTTTCTAGTATTTCCTATTGGGAGTCTATAAATAAGGGACGCGTATGAGCCTATTTTCCGTAGTAGACGCCGTACTGCAGAATTTAATGATAATGATAAGGTGCTGATTAGGCTTCATTCAAAATCTATTTTACTCCACATTTCGGATTGGAAGGAATATGTTACATGTGAACATTTCTTGTTTATAAACGACTACCCTTTGCCGCGGCTTCGCCTGTGCTTTCTCTGTAGCCTATGATACTCACGAATAAAATGGCTTTCTATTGGTAAAATAATTTTCGAAATCGGTTCAGTAGATCCAGAGATTGTCCACTACAATCCCACAAATCACAAAATGTATTATATTAGTATGGATAAAATGATTAGTGGAGTTGCCCCATGAAGTTTAGAATTGTAATTCGAAATTGGCAAAGCTAACCTGTATAAAAATAAAATAATATAAAATTAAATATACTGGGAAAACTCTGACGTCACACCTATAATCTTATATCTTCCATTGCAGGCTCGTGTAATTTTCGGTTTTTCTCTAAACTTCCACCAGCAAATTGTTCTTATAATTCTATAGTACGCAAATAGCGCCACTTTATTTTGACGTAGTGTCATTTCATTTCTTTTCTTATACAGGGTTATTTCTAATCAATTAGCATCCTTTTATGGGCTTATTCTGGACATCAAAACTAACAACTTTTGATATGTGAGTTTTGTCAATACTCAAAAAAAATCAGCTGTTGCATACATTTTGTCGCGGGTGAATGATATTTTTCTATGGAACACCCATTTTTTTAGTTCTGGTAAAATTTGCAGAACAAAAGTTGTTAGTTTTGATGTACAAAATAAGCCCCTAAACGGTTGCTAATTGATTAGAAATAACCTGATTAGGGTGGAGAGCTGACGCCGAAGTAGTACTACTAACCAGTAATCATAAAAACAATAAGAAAGGCGAATGTCTTAAAATATGTCAAAGACTTTAAAACAGAAGACCAAATGACTTCTTTTAATGTCGATGTCAGCTCTCCACCCTGTATTTACGAGTGTAAAAACAAGTTAAGAAAGTCACGACTACATAAACTATTATTGAAATATATCTAATAATATTTCAATACTATTTATTAGCCACGATTACAACAAGCTTTCAAACACAAAAAGTTACATCAAAATCGATCAATCCGTTTGAAAGCTATGATGCTGGACACAGGCCAGAGAAAAAAGCTCTGTGTCGCAATCAAAAATCCCAATCTCTGATCGGCTGAAACGGCATAAGCCTAAAGGGTATTCAGGTCATAAACAACTTTTGCTATGGGACCAACCCTGAATTGGGAAAGATAAATCAGCTATTTCATACATTTCAATCAAAGTTTAATTTGTGATTACATATTTTATTTCATTATTTTTCAACTATTCACGTGCAAGAATTACAAGGTAAAACGTAATATTAATGAGAATTAATTATTGTGAGTCTAAGTTGTACTAAATTAATTAGGTAAGTAGCGTTTCTTTACATTACAATCAATGTTAATTTTGCCCTCCTCCTTGTAGTCCGAGATCCCACCGCAACAACATCCCGCTCATAGCGTACACGGTTCTAAACAATTTTGTTATTATATGAATAGGGTGAATATTTAAATAGGGTTTCCTTGCGAAGCTTGCAAGTATTTGAAATTTAATAATGCTCAATCAATTTATAGGAAAATATATCCTTCATTTGTCACAAAAATTAGAAGTTACAATTCTCTAGGCAATCATATATTCCTAGATATATTATAAGCTTCGTAATGTATCTAAAAAACAAGAAAATGAGCGCAAGCCATAGCCGTAGCCCCAGGCAGTAATCAGTTAGCGTTTTGTAAAGTACAATCCCACTGACTCGTAACTCGATTCTTCCCCAAAACTATAATATCTAAAATAATCATTTTCGTAAATCAGAAGGATTCTTTTGTAGTTAATTATCATTAATTCAATCACATTTTTACTATTAATGTCAATATAAAACAATAAATATTACTGTAAAGAACGATCTAGTAATAAAATCTACATTCCTTAAATACATTTGAATATTTAATTAGAGTCCAAAATTGACTTCAGTTTTGATATTTTGGCTAATGGGGCTCAGTTAGAGCAGGAAATTGGATTGTCCATCTTGTTTTTACTACCTAGTGTATAATTGTAATCAATTATAGTATCAGTGATCACTAACAATATTTTTTCACTATACTTATTGCAACTGATTGGTTGTTAAGGGCAATTACAATTTATTCAATAATAATATAATGATTAAATTATGGATCACCATCATCACGGCTTAACTTACAGTATTATAAAATATATATTTGACTCCCAATTAAATTTATTACAGTACCTTATAAGGTAATGTGTACACTGCGTATTGTGTAGCTCTAAATTAGTGTATTTAGCTCGATACAACTTGTACCTACGCTCAGGTATTCTGTATTTTCACACTGTTAATTTTGTACTTAAAAAGTGCTACTATGACAGAGTCTCAGGTTTCTTATGTAGAAGCCTATATATTAACTAAAAAAAAGAGAACTGTAAATTATGCCTGATCGTCATCATCATTTTATCGTTAATTACTGGAAATAGACCTCTTTTGTACATTCAAAATCCGTTCCATCCAGCGTATTCGTGGAATGATACTGAAAACGCTGAAATATCTTCAAACAACGATGTTTCCTTAACTTTTAAAACAATAGTATTTCCTTAAAAATAATTGAAAAACTTAATTTATCTGTTAATTATTGCACTGAATATGGCAGTAAAACATATCATGAAATAATATATAAAAGGATAAATACATATGTTAAGCGGTTTCCGTAGGTACATACTTTTTCAGGTAAATTAGCGTCAAACGTTTCAGAAAATTAGGAACATAATGTTTCTAATTTTCTGAAATTAGGAACATTGAAAAGGAAAAAATCTACAAGATCTGTGCATAATGCACAGATCTTGAAGTCTCTATATGACGTATTTATCGTAATGGCCGATAAAATATAAGTAACAAAATTCTATAATGTCAACATTGTTAAGCTGTTAAGATTTTAAAAGGTTCAGCGCAAAGTTTGGTAAGTTGATGAGTTTCTAGTGGCAATTTAACCAAGTGATAAATGTCACTGTGTATATAATTTAATACTTACATTAGATATTTAACTATAGGTACTTGTATTGGAAATCGAACTGTAGGTTTGTAGCTTTGTAGCGGATAAGGGTGGTAAAATATACTTTTTACAAGATTTTATTTAACTTGCAATGGATGTACCTATGTATGTATTTATTTAAGCTCGGGTGGAATCTTGCAAGTTAAATCTGACCAACTTCCCGGTTTTCTTATTGAGCTGAAATTTTGCACGCGTAACAATGCAATAATATCGATAATATCGTACCATGGAGTTGATCTGATGATGGAGTTGGAATGTGGCCGTCGTGTTTGGCCTCGTTTTACTTGTCTTGGCTAACACTCTGCTGCTACATGATATCCAGGATCTCATTAGCTTGTATTTAAACTCTAGCAAGACAAATTGGATTATTATGCCAAAATGCCTCGATAACCTTAACTTTTTGACAAAATTGATAAAGGGGATTACAATAAAATCCAAGACTTACATACCCAATAATGTTTTTATTAGATTCCTATAACAGTAACAAAAAAAAGTGATACATAAACAGTGTTACAATGGGCGGCCTTATCGCTTTTAGCGATTTCTGCCAGGCAACCTTAGGATGGAGAGGACAGAAAGCGTATAAATAATGGACGGGGGGAAGGAAGGGTGAAGGGGTCGTTTCAAAATTGGAGTACTAGAGTTATCAGGCGTCACAGACTGAGACAATATTATGAATGCAAATTTTAATTTTCTATACGTGGAATTAGTGTTTTGTTCCCGGTAGAGTATAATATATATTTAGGTTTACTCGTAAGTGTCTCTATAGTCGTCTTTTCTTTTTATCAAAGGTAGATCTGGAACAGCTATTTTAGCGGTTTTACTATGACCATATTAAGTAGGTACATATCTTAAAATTTCTAATAAATAATATTCACCATCAATAGTATTCACGTGCCTTCAACTGATCTCCGCGGAACACACAAATCAGGCAAAACTGTTGAAAATCATCGTGAAATCGGTTGATGTAAACATAACCTACTGATTATTTAGTAGGTGCTTATGCCTGCCTCATTTATAGGGCCTGTCGTTGTGACCTTCGTCTTTTTAAACGAGAAGAAAGAAGATGGATACAAGAAAATGGTTTTGACTGAGATTGTGATGATCGTGTTGCCTACATATTTCTCTCTTTTGTTCACTAATGTGTCATTAGTAAGAATACTTGGATAAAATGTAGTATACTGACTTAATACTTAAATTATTTACCTGCATCCATTATTCATTTGCCTTTTCAAATATGTGCAATATGTATTAAGATTCAAATGAAAATAATTAGCATTAAAACTTGTATTGTGGGGTCAACTCTGAAAACTCAAAAAAAAGAAACAGCTATTCCATACTTTTTGTTGAAAGTCTTTAAAAAATCGTATGGAACAGCAGTTTTTTTACGTTTTCAGAATTGGTCCCATAGTAAAAGTTGTTCAAAATTTGCCATAGATGTCACCGCTTAAGGCTCCGACACCGGTAGACAAACACATTGTATATATCTCTAGTCATACTATGAATCTGATACTGACATTTTTAGAAAGATATTGAAGATCAGAATAAGGTAAAATTCATCAAATTAGTTCAAATTCATTCTGCTAAGATAGAATTTACCATAGATTCAGATGTGGAATCACAAGGAAGGGACTTATTCGCGAGCTTTACACGTACAAAGTCGCGGGCATTATCCAATATGAAAATAAACTAAATCACCATCGATAAAATGGTTTTCTTTCGATACGGCAAAGTTAGTTTTTTAGGGTTCCGTACCCAAAGGGTAAAAACGGGACCCTATTACTAAGACCGCTGTCCGTCCGTCTATCTGTCTGTCTGTCTATCATTAGGCTGTATCTCTTGAACCGTGATAACTAGAACGTTGAAATTTTCACAGATGACGTATTTCTGTTGCTGTTATAACAACAAATTCTAAAAACAGAAAATGATTAGTGCTAATGAAGTTATTTTATATGATACCTTACATGATACGATTTACTCACTTTGAATTTTGAACCCATATTTTGTAAATTTTGAGGCCCTATTTTTTTGTGATTTAATTAAAAACGTACAGTTTTCAGATTTATTCCAAATTTCATAGTTCTATGTCAACAGGACGTATCCTGTAGGTTTTGATTTATGTGAGTGCGAAATATGCGGTTTTTTACGACATATACGGCTCTAACTTTTTAAACGATAACTAAGAAGTTTTTCTTTTACACAACTGCAAAGATTCATCGATATACGTATACAGTTTTAATTTCAACTCGATATCTGTACGCGTTCCCGAGATAAAGAGTCTTGACATACACACAGACGGACAGACGGACAACAAAGTGATCCTATAAGGGCTCCGTTTTTTCCTTTTGAGGTACGGAACCCTAAAAACTACATCCGGACAGACCAACCAAAATCTTTGAGATAAAGCAAAGACCTCTTTCGTTCACTTAATCAATAAATAGGGTAGTTGATTGGTATTGAATTAGTTAAAAGTATTTAGATTAGTGAATTTTGCAATTAATTGTGAATCGTAACTGAAAAAATAAATAAGATTGACTAATCAAGTTCAGAGATATAAGCTTGTAAAGATTTTGGTAGGGATAAAGAGGGAATGTCTTGTCCCTTTCCCGCAAAGAAAAATATAGTATGGCGAATGTATGACACTTACGGGCGGTGACGTCATAACCTACCATAGTGCGCTCTTTATCTAGCAAGAAAATAAATATGCTTCTAACTTCTTTATTTTAAGGTTGATTTTTTTTTTCGTTTTTCTGCTCTGTTTATGGTTGGCTGTTACAAGAAGACATCAAAAAATAATGTCAACTAGCCTTATACTTGTATCTACGTAGTGATGTTCGGATATTTTGTATGGCACGCACGGATTGTATTTTTATGTAGGTTTGTGTCCCACGGATTTTCCCAGTATCGAGGTTTCGCATATTTACCAGATAGGTAAACGTCCTGTATCGCTATCCTAATGTAAGTACTTCATATTGTTATCCTTATCTTAGGTTCATCCTCTTTAAATTAAATCGCTACTTTCCTGCAAATAATCACTTAATCATTTTACCGGCTCGTAGGCCGCGCCTTCAAACTATCCCTAACAAAATCAAGATTTTTCTTGGGGCATTTATATTTTGCTCACAATTTATTAAACTAATTAACATCCTAACAGGCAGCTCAAAGTTGTATGAAAATTTAGTTATTCGGCTAATATTAATCATTTTACCGGCTCGTAGGCCGCGCCTTCAAACCTCTTCCAAGCTTCAAACTATCCCTAACAAAATCGAGATTTTTCTTGGGGCATTTATATTTTGCTCATAATTTATTAAACTAATTAACATCTTTACAGGCAGCTCAAAGTTGTATGAAAATTTAATTATTCGGCTAATATTAGCTTAGTAATACCATAAACTAAGCTACTCAAGGAGGAGGAGGTTAGTCTATGGTAATACTAAATATGGTATTACCTATACCTACTTGAATGTTAGAGCTTATGCAATTGACCTGCAGATTTCGTAAGACTGGACCGCAATAAGGGATAGGAAAGAGGAATAATAATATAGGTACTTAGGTATTTACCTTTTATCCTCTTTCACTGGTTTTGTGAATCATATCCACTATTTAGCAGAATTGATCGCTTAGTTTGTAGGTACTCTACATTTCTCTTATTGTTATATTTCCGTTTTCCTATTCTAGTTTCATTTTTTTTATCCATCAATGCTGTCTTATCTCATTGTTGTGTGTACACGTAGGATATACTCTCAGAGTCTTAAAGACGTAAGTATATTGAAGTAGACATAAAGTTCCGAGTGTGTCAGTATTAAAAAATCTAACCAAGATGATATATGCATCATTTGAAAGCTTTGTTTGTGGGCTTCTCAAAAATATTTACTTTTTATTTTTCATCCCTACATTTTTTAAAATGTTGAAAATAAATTATATGGAAAATGGAAATACAGCTCACGTTTTTTTTTTCTGTTTTAACGATATTAATGTGCTTCTATCGTTCTTTTACTTGCATTTCCCGATTTTTCCATATTTATGTCACATTTTGCTAAAATTATACAATTCATAAAAAGTTGGTACAGTTAAAGCAATATTTCAAGAAAATCATCAAGAATGGGGTCTAATTGATTAAAAATCCTTTTATGTGAGCTATTTCAAGGTTGCTTAATCAGAGTTGCCAGAAATAATGAAAGAAATTCAAAATTATTTTTAAGTAAATCGGTGACTTTTTTGATTTTAATTGATGACTCGGAATACGATGTACTTTCTCTGAATGTAATGCATACTGTGGTTAGATTTTCGACCGACAAACCACCGGTGGAGGTATACAATTCGACGCGTATATATTTTTTTATGTATAACCACGCATAACTTTTTTCATAGTCGTCCGATTTCGAATCAACAATATTGTGAAAAATGTTACATCGATCCGTGCGAAATATTCGGGAATTCTTGACTGCCTCGGTGGCTCAGTGGTTAGTGAACCTGACTTCTGGATCAAAGAGGTGTGAATTCGATCCCCACCCAGGGCAAGCATTTATGTGATGAACGTAGGTGTTTGCTCTGTGTCTGGGTGTATTTAGGTACTATCTATGTAAGCAGGTATTTAAAATATGTATATGTATGTATCAGTCTCTGGCAGCCATATCACAAGCTTTGCTTAGTTTGGGGTCAGAAACCAAAGAGAGAGTGGGTTAAATGTCCCCCTTATATTTATTTATTATTTATTTAATTCTGTACACGGGAAAAGTCGGTCATGCTATTTTTTGCAATAAATAATTATGTGAGTTTATTTCATCATTATTATACCAGCCTCCATACATTTCGTGGACGTGTCCTTTGGCGCTAATAAAATAAGTAGGTATTTCATTCTTTGGCTTCATTATTAGTTCTAGTGTTAATAGGTAGCTAATGTTTACGGCGCAAATGTCAGGTCAATATTAATAAACTTGCTACTTTATGGACATCTAAACTAGAAACGATGTTTAATTAGGGTTTTATTGTTACAAAATAAACAGCTGTTCCATACATTTTGTCGCGGGTGAACGATATTTTTTCTATGGAACTCTAATATGTATTTTTTTTGAGTTTTGACAAAAGTCGCAGAACAAATGTTGATAGTTTTGATGTACAGAATAAGCCCCTAAAAGGATGCTAATTGATTAGAAATAATCCTGTATATGCGTGGGGTGAGAGGATGTTTGTGTTTGTTAATGTATTTATTCACAGTAAGAAAAGTGTATGTTTGTATGTGACGTATCGTAGGTTACGTAGCGTTTACGTAGGAGGACGTAACAAAAGTTCATTCTTTTAAAATTGCTCTCAAAAGAATTACTTTCAACCAAAAATGTCACAAACTTATAATACCTACTAGTGAGGTTACTGTGCTGAGTCATATTGCTTCTAAACAAATAACCCGCACAATTTTAGTCAATTTCATGAATGACATATTTTTATTGTCTATAGATCTACTTAAATCTACTAAATATAAAATATATTTGAAACTTTTGAGCATGTGTAACATTTGTCTAGTAGTTATGTATCAAATAACAGAAAAATTCACGAGTAATTTAATTTTTTAGTAACTAGTCAAATGTCGAATGATTTTTAACGTTATTAATGTTAAAATTTCGACATCGTAAAGTCATTTTTCTATAGCGATATGTTTACCTATCGTTATAATTTGCTGGTGTTAATAATATGGTCAAAAAATTGTAGTATAATGTTAGAGGCAAAAATATGGAAAGCTAAAAGAATATGTTGTTTTTAAACTTTCGCGATTTGAACATATTATTATTATATACTACGGGACTAATCGCGCTTTCTACCCGTGACCACGGTCGATGCAAATCGGCCGAAACGTCGGGATGAGGAGGTATTTATTTATCTCGTAATTTTAGTGCGCGATTAGTCCCGTAGTATAAAATAAAAGAATAGGTAGCAAACGAAAATGCTACAAAAGGTAGTACAGATATGCGTATATGCAATATTTTTTATAGGTAGGTAAACAAGTAGAAAGTTATTAAATTAGGTAAACAGACCCCATCTTAGATGTATTAATATTAATTAGACAGCATTTCGAATAATATTGTTTTCAACAGTTTTGCTAGATATTAGTAGGTACTACTTTTTGGCAGTGTACATACAGTTTGCGTTTAAATAGTAATGATATTCGTCAAAAAATCTTTTATAGCTTATACAAAAATAAGAAAGCGCTCTAAATACCTTGGGAAAGCAGGATTCCAATACATCGTAATTCCTGTAATTTAAATAAATTATTCAGAGCGCGTAGGTTTTTCTAGTTACGCCCACCCGATTTAGAACTACCAATTTGCAAAAAGTAAAAGTAGCTCCATGAATAGGTACCTATAGCAAATCACATACTACCTACACAATCGTTACTATATTAATGTAAATATAAATAAATAAATATTTTGGGACATCTTACACACGGCCTCTGACCCCAAACTAAGCAAAGCTTGTAATATGGCTGCCAGAGACTGATATACTACATATACTTATTTTTAAATACATACTTATATAGATAGTAACTAAATAACACCCAGACACAGAGCAAACACTTATGTTCTTCACACAAATATTTGCCCTGGTGGGGATCGAACCCACGCCTCTTTGACTCAGAAGTCAGGGTCACTAACCACTGAGCCACCGAGGCAGTCGACGTACATGTTAATAATTTATAAGTTGAGTATATCCAATTAACTAGGCCCAATTTTAAAGGCGCCATGGTAATTTTAATAGCGATTTAAAATGTTCCTGTTTCTTTTTTACTACATCCAAGAGAAAAGAATATTTAAAATTGCTATTAAATTTATGATGGCGTCTTTAAAAATGATCTTAGTGATAGTTTTAAACTAAAAAGGCTCCTAAGTATCAATCAAGGTATACCTAAATTGAATTCTATTTGATCAAATATATCTCTATTTACTTACACTTGCTAATCTGTGATATTAATCCAAGAATTTTATGGCCTTATAAGCCATCAATTACCATAATATCTAAAAATCATTAATACCTTATTACATCGTTATCCTATAGACACCTAAGTATAATATTAATTATATCATCTGTAAATACAGGGTTACCTGCTTGCCCTGTACTGTACTTACTAAACCGAATGGGGGTAATTAAGGAACATCATTATTAACAATTTTTACTATGAGGCCTACCCGGAATTCGAGAAAACAAACCAGCTTTTCCATACAAAATTGCAACTCGGATTCATCAAAATGAAACATTTCATTCTTTTTCTCGAATTCCTGCTAGTCAAGCGACAACGCATAGCCATGAAAAGAACTCATTTCGACGTGTGAAAATGTGATAGATATATACTATGACATAACGCTGTCTCGTTCTGACACTACGAACGAAATAATTCGTGGCGCGCATACTAGCCCGGCTGTTTGGCCGCCATAGAAAAGTTGTTCATAATGATGCTCTAAATCACCTCCTCCCAGTTAAGTAAACCAGTTCTGGATAACCCTGTATAATACCCAAATTCTACTTTTGAGATATTATTTTTTTGGATGTAAGTAAATAAATATGCCATTATTAAACCTAATTAAGTACGAGTAACTACATACTAGGTGATGAGGTTCGTATGATGAGTAGGTAACTTAAACCGCCAAAATTATTCCTAGTGTCAGCTTGATGCATTTTATACAGTGTTATTTCTAAATAAATTAGTTCTGCGACTTTTGTCAAAACTTTTAAGTGTTGACAAAAGTAGCAGAACTAAAGTTGTTAATTTTGATGTACAGAATAAGCCCCTAAAAGGATGCTTATTGATTAGAAATAACCCTGTATAGCGTAGTCTCGCCGATTGGTCTTTGTGTCTAAATTATAAGTGCTAATTGTGCAAACAAGTTTTTTGAATTAAAATTGTAGATGATTTTGATCTATTCATTGATTGTAATCTGATAACCACCAATCTTTTTCTCAAATAGATCTATCCAAATCAAACTTTAGGATTAAATTATTTAGGTTGGAATTTAATTCAATAAAATGTAACATTGCCGGAACTTCTAAGACCGTTCATCATTTATGTTAATGCTAGGATATTAAAATTGTAAGTTTCACGGGCAAGTAGAGGCGACCTCCGAGTCAATATTTATAGAGTCGATCAAGAGTTGGTACCTAACAGTGGGGAGTCGACTTCGTGATTCATGAATGTCCAATGGCTATACACGACTAAACAAACCTTCAATGTTACATTATGTAATATTTCCAATACATGTTTAAAATGAAAAAAACCGGACAAGTGCGAGTCAGGCTCGCACATCGAAAGTTCCGTACAAACACATTGTTAAAAAAATTAATAACCTGTTGTAGCATGTGCTAATGAAGTTCTTTTATATGATACCTTACATGATACGATTTACTCACTTTGAATTTTGAACCTATATTTTGTAAATTTGGAGGCCCTATTTTTTGTGATTTAAACAAAAATTTACAGTTTTCAGATTTATTCCTATATGTGTACTCTGAGACAATGCTTCTCGCCAAATTTCATAGTTCTATGTCAACGGGAAGTACCCTGTAGGTTTTGATTTTTGTGAATGTCGAAATAGGCGGTTTTCTACGACATAAACGGCTCTAACTTTTTTATACGATGACTGAGAAGTTTTTTTTTACACATCTGTAAGGTGCCGTAGATATACATATTCAGTTTAAATTTTAACTCGATATCTTTACGCGTTCCTGAGATAAAGAGTCTTGACATACACACAGACGGACAGACGGACAACAAAGTGATCTTATAAGGGTTCCGGGTTTTCCTGGTTTTCCTTTTGAGGTACGGAACCCTAAAAAGCAAAATATTTATATATATATATATATATAATATATATACGCGTCGATCTGAATAGTGAATACCTCCTCTGTTTTTTTTTTGTCGGTCAATAATATATCCTGGTTATAAATATGTTTGACAATACATGACTATAAAGATGCGATAAACCCACACTTACGTAAATTAAATAAACTCCGTTAGTAGGAGATATTATTTTTATTAAAATATTTGAAATAAAGTAACAAATACTTTTGAGTAATGAAATGAGGCCAAATAGTTTAATAGTTGTAGGAAATTACCTTTTTTCTTTATCTTCTATTCTAATATAAAATAAACTTGGCAGTAATAAATACATTAATGTTAATGAATGTACCTACTTGTAAAGCAGACGTAAAGCAGTTGAAAAATAAATGCTGTTTTGCACACTATCAGGTTACAACAGTGCATTTTTCCGGGATGAAAATAGACTATGTGTTAATCCTTCATATACCTATCTTTAAAATTAATAATTAAATTAATTAAATGTACAAGGTAAGGTGCTTCATAATTAATTACCCGACTGCCAGGGAAGGGTATTGTTTTTCGCGCGTATCTTGTAGGTTTGTTTTTTAGTTATGTACATCTACGAAATTGTTCGGGAAAATCAAAATCTACAAACGCAGTGATAAATATTCGCTAATGCTCGTAACATCGTTTTCGTGGACTATCGGGTCATCGGCACTTTGATAAAATTGATTTTGTTGAGTTCTAGTTCTAGAATTCTAGAATATATACTTATTCTAATCCTACTGTCATTCTGCTGATCTGTGACTTCTACAGGTATCCAAATTATGGGACCACATTAATCACGATCTGTTTTGGCAATTGGATCTAACCAAATTGGAACGCGTATGAGGAGGCTTACATACTTATCCAAAATATAATATCTGATCATAAATCGTTCAGTTCCTTCCGCATGGCATTTTTATACATTTAAAAGTTCTCAAGTTCTTTCAAAGGGTTCCCGTTGGAGGTCGCTTGCTTGCTCGACTTTTAAGCTAGACTCGACTACAGGCTACTTACTGCCGTGACCCCTGAATTCAGTATCCCTTTCACGGCCTTAAGGTTTCGCAACTTATATTTATTACCATCACGAGTTCCGACTCGCCCATTAACCAAACGCAGGTGAATGGCTGCCAGTTATAAAGTTGTTTCCTATATTTCCTATACAAAACACTCGTCTTATCTAGATTTTAATAAAACATAAGCAGTGTTTTCGAAACGATTGGCTGCTCACCTCGGAAGCGAATTCCGATCACACTTAGCCAATCCAACATGTACCTTAAAACAGGATCTGTTTGAGATTTAGTCGGGAAATGGATAGAAATATTATTTTAATCAGTCAATTTTATTTGGACCGTACATGAAATACATTAATATTTTAATTTGCAGGAAGACATCCAGTTGTCGTAGACCGATTTTGGCGCAATGTTTTCATCTTAGTCAACAGAAAGTTACAGTCAATCTATATAGTTTCAGTAAACTCTAGTTTATATCATCTAGACCTACTTAGGACATAGGCTCTTAAAATTAGGGGTTATACATGACAAATAATTTAGTTATGCCTTCGGGAACTATTTTTGAAAAAATACTCTTTATCAAACAAACCGTTGTGCATACCATACACAGTTGCACGAGGATCATCAGGCTATTACATATGTTTAAGATATCATTTAAATTTGGTTGTTCTATTTTATAACTACATACATAATTTTGTTTTTAATTGTAAAAGGAGGTTTTGTGATTTTAATTCGGTTCTGAGGTAGCGCCATATAAACCTACAGTGAGATCACTTCACGGAAAACAGAAATTTAATAACGTATTATAATAGCAATGCTCAAATCTTTGTTACGCTTATTATAAATATAATTTTGAGATGACTAGGTATAAAACGACAATGGCCCTGGCAGGCCTCTCCTAACGGCGGAAGGCGGCGGCAGATCTGAATACTTATTGATATAAGTTCGAGTTCTAGTACATTACCATTTATCTTTGTAAATTATTCAGTTCCTTGATTTGGAGATATATTTCTATACATTTTGCAGAATTCATGACGGAAACTTTTGCGAATGGGAGTAGGTACATGTACGAGTATCGGAGTCGCGCCGCTTTGGACCATAATTTATTGGATGTTAAATTATTGGATTTATGAATGAAATGAAACAATAAGATTAAGAATAATACTATTAAAAATTTTGTTTTTAGCTACACTAAACAATAAAAAATGTATAACTCTATACTATAAAAAATAAATTAGGTTTGCTAGAGTAAAAACTTTGAGTAGTCCACATTCAACTGTCAATTAAATATCAGTAAATAAAATGTAATACAATAAATGTACATCGACTACTAGAAAAAATAAAGAGTGCTTCCACTCTGCCCCACCAAAGCGCCCCACTGGTGGGGCAGATTCCACCCCTTCATTTTTTGGAGTGGAATCTGCCCCACTCATCCCATCTTGGTGATGGATACTTTAGGATGACTTCGAAAATATTTGCGACATAAATACTATAACTACTTACATACAATCTGAAATTTTTGAATTCAGATAATTGTGCTTTTAGTTTACAATCTTCTTAATATTTTGGATTCAATGTAGTCACTATATCTGTTCTTTTGGTGGCGTTATAATGATTAAAATTTTGAAGTCGAATTTAGCACTTCATGGCACTAATAATTTAATTTAAAATCATGCGTCACCCCTGGTGGGGCAGATTCCACTGGTCTAAAAAATGAGTGGAATCTGCCCCACCAGTGGGGCGCTTTGGTGGGTGGGAGTGGAAGCACTCAAAATAAATGGAATATTCACTTTTCACAATAATTAAAATAAAATAAATATCTAAGGAGGGAACGGTACGGAACACTTCGTGCGCAAGCTTGTCTCGCACTTAGCCGATTCTATTAAAAATAAAAAATAAAAATTTATATTAGTCAAATTATAAGACCCGTCAAATTATAAGTGAAAGGATTCAAAATATTCAAATTCTTTTATTTAGAGACATCCAAGTTTTGATATTGCGCACTTGAATTTATGCGTGGGTAGCCAATCATTCAAAGCTATATAATTAACAACCTATGTTAGGTTGAAACATCATAGGTCATCATTGACAGAGCAATGAATTAATAATGTATACCTAATAATATTAGTTAGGTACATTTAAACCACATCTTCTTAAACATTACTCATGTGATGTTATTTCTGTTGTTTTTATAGTATTTTACCACAAATCACTCATTCAATAGCACATGATTCACTTAATACAATGCAAAGTAACTCTTATTCCATAACATATTCCTAACAATATGTAAGACCCATGTTGTGGTATAATATCGGAAAATCAATAACAAGTTCACAATATGTAGTAAGTATGGTATGGTGGCCAATGGGCGAGTAATTGTATCGATTAACCTCTAATGATGTAACTAAAGTAATAATTAAAACTCATGTAACCAAGACAGGTTATAGGCAGGTAATATTAGTATTCTTCATAGTATTGATAGCTTACTTTATCAATGTCTAATAGCTTAGGGCTATTAGATATTGATAAAGTAGCTTAGCTTTGTTAGAGTTCTGTAGAGCTGCTTTTGCTTTTTCAGGAAAAAACAAATTGGTTAACATTTTTTTTTATAATAACCTTTGAACTGTTAGTAATGTTACACATAATATTATAAAAAGTTATTGATAACGATGCGCAGAAACAGCTACATTTAAATTAAATACTTAGAAACTAGGTGTCGGGTGAGGTACAATAAGTATATCAGGTAAACTACTAGCCTATATTAGGTTCGGTTTTTAATACCTATTGCATGTATGATATCAGTAAATAAATTAGTCTTATTATTATTTATAATTATTAATGATCGGTAAATCAATGTTGTATAAACAAATAACAAAACATGATATTTACCTGTTTGAAACAAAAATAATTTCCTGTAAATTATGGATATAGGTAAAATTATTTTCTTATTGAACTTGGTTTAGGAGTAGGTAAAGGATAAACGGAAATAACAGATATAAAGTAACATATGAAGTCCATGTTTATCGCGTTATTAAAATATTATATTTCTGATTTAGTACGACTACTTACAGGTGTTTTCCACTTTACCCCAAAAATACACACTACACAGCTATCTCTTGACCACAAACAGTAGACAAAATGTTAACTTAAAAAGTAGCCTTTGTAGCGATTTTCAGAAATAAATTAGGTTTTGACTATGACACGTGCCTATCTGTAAGTGCAATGCAGGAGCTCCATCCAAAAGAAGTAACTGTACTTTAAGTAGGTACTTTAATACCACAGAGTTAAGCTGGAGCACCAAGCGCAAGCAACTTCGTACCGGTCTTATTGAAAATCTATATAGGATACCTATGTCCACAAGGGGACGTCCTATGACTGCTAAGGTGATGATGATGGCTGACACCTGACTTAAGTGTACATAAGATCAATGTATATTTCTCGTAGTGTAATAGGTTCAATTTGACAGAACCTTTTATGTTACAGAATGTTATATAAAATAATTACGTATCCAATCGTACTTACGGGTTTGAAATTGTTAAAACATTCCTGACGCGTTTCGTTCGCATAAAAATCCTAATAAGCATTTAAGAGCGTATGCTATTCATATTAATTAATGTTTTAGAATAATCAGTTTGAGCATAAACTAGTTCTATTTTGTTAGAGTCCAAAGTATTTAACGTACATTTTGTTCCGGCCGGAATACACACACGAAAATTTTTTTGCGGCCGTCTAGCGGCAAAACAGTGTTATTAATAATTATTTTTCGCAAAAAATCGCAACACCGACTTTCACCGTATATAGAATTCGAAAAGTTTGCACGAATCAATGTGTCATCCATGTACATTATTGATGATTTATCAAAAACGGCTCAGCCGATTTCGATATAATTTAAATGAAATCACCTCGGAAGTACACCCTTATGAACAAAAATCTATTTTTATTTTAAATCGGTTCACAATTGGCGAAAATATCGATGAACATACAAAAAAAAAATACATGATATAAATACCACACCCACTCGGAAAATGTCTTATTACTCGTTCATAACCGGGTTACAAAGTTCGTAATTTCTCCCTTAAAAATGTGCGGTGGGAAAAGTTATATGGTATTGTATTACTGCCCTCCGAAGCAGGGCAGGAATGTTGTATGAAAATCCATTACTGTCCGGCCAGTTTCTTTTGTTTTTTAGCAGCGAACATAAAAAAATACAAACGTCAAACCTCAAAAAGGTTTTGTATGAAATAATTAGAAAAAGAGGCGGGAAACATACAAACCTCAAATCTCAAAAAGGTTTTGTATCAAATAACTAGAGAAATGAGGCGGATTTTTTTTTGTTTTCTATTTTTAGTTAAATGAGGATGGCAACCTTATTCTGCAATGCGAAATAAAAGCGCGGCAATTTATTTCGTTGCGTTAAATTTTGTTTTAACTAAATTTATAATTTAACAGTACCTAGCTTTTAATTTTCTAAATAATTTTCCAAAATGTCATCTGATAGTAAAAGTGACGATTTTGTAATGATGACGCCACCAGAAATAAAAAATACAGCCCAAGAAGTCATAAATTACTTACTTTCTAAACTTTAATTAAAGAAATATTGTATTTTATTTTCCTCGTAGGTGTAGTATAAAGCACTATGTATCACTCGGGAGAAAGTTCTATTTCTGTTCTCTAGTTTCCTTTAAACCCTCCGCTGCGCGACATACTCTCGAACAGAAATAGATCCTTTTCTCCCCTCGGTGTACAATGTACTATTATTAGAATGATATAGATATAGAATGCTTTTAAGATTTTTATTAAAAATGTTTTACGCCTTACGGCTGATGATAGTATCGTAATGCACGACGTAATGCTCTGAGTTTTAGAAATATTTACCAAGGAGATACCTTTTTACTTATGGGATTTAGAAACACAGAAATTGTTTTTTAATCAGACCTCCCAGTGGACAGGGTCACTCTTGTTATTCGTGCAAAAATGTTTAACCGAAATAACCATATGTACATTTGTACAACCAATTGTACCTACTTACAGTATTTGAATATATATTATGTAGTAGGTATGTCTGGTATCTACAACCGTACTTCTAGTATGTAAACAGAGTTGTTACGGTGTAATCAGGTCCGAGCATCTCCACATCTTGTTTATGAATGGATGAACAGGTTCCAAATGTGGCGCAAACATCTGTACGATACTCGTTACGAGCTACACGCTCCATCTCTTGCGCAATGTACGTCTTAGAATTGGCATCACGCACGTGACATTGAATTTACGCAGATTTAACTGTTGAACTGGGCCTGGCTGTGCATAACGTTCTCGTAGGTGTATCTAACTGTTGTTCTTTTACGCGATCTGTTATTTGTTTAGTCGAAGGCCGTGGCTTGGGTCGGTCGCTTGAGGCTAACGGCAAGGAAGACTTAGAATCTTTTAACTTATCATGAGCGTTTTGCGAATGTTACATTACGTTTTAAATGTTCGCACGTAATAAATACCTAAATGGAGAGTAGCTTTGTACTTACTGAAACTCATGTCTCTTGCAATTTATTTCACATCAAGGCATCAGCATTTACGAAGTTTTGTTTTTCGCTATCATTATCATCATCCAGACCAGCTAGCTAAGCATGCGACCACAAATAGCCACGAAAAGAACATGTGAAAAAGTGCAATATATACTTTGCAATAACGCTGTCTCGTTCACACTAGGAACAAAATAATATTATGTCAATATTTTTTTTAAACAAAACTAGCGACCCGCCCCGGTTTTGCACAGGTGCTGTATTAGCCTTTTTAATAGTCCAATGCAGGACGTAGGCCTACTAACGAAGGGTGATTATTAAATGAAAATGAAAAATAATTTATTTCTCTCAGTATACCAGAGAACACCTGTATTTTGGTGGATAGCCTTCCTAATAATTACCTACATCATTATGAATTGTACATTTTTATATTTAACGGTAGGTATCTAAGAATTCTTATTTATCTATTATTATTTACTTATTTATATCAAATTATACTATGTAGTGAAATTTCGACTGACTACGTTGGGCTGGTTATTTGAGATACAAAATATTACATTCTCTGCTGTGATATTTTTATGTGGTTGTTCCTTGTTCTTAAACAAGTTGATGCTCAGGTGTGCCAGCGCCTCAAATTGCCTCTGGGCAAATATTGCCTTAGCACATAATCTGCGATGTTGGTTCTGATCTCGTCACTCCTTGTTCTAAAGACATCTAACAATGTTATCGATTACCGCAGTATAAATACCGTTTTAGTTTCGGAGACATACACTCAATTTCAGGCAAAAATTGAGTTCTTTGTAACATTCCCTCCTACAGTTGTAATAACACGAAAAACCGTCAAAAACGATTGACGTACGATGCCCCACATACATTTAGTTACCGGTAAAGTAACCTTCCACACTTTGTTCGACTTTGGTACTTTTGACTCCGAATTTCTAGAGTTGTTAGTAGATAATTTGCTACGGTAATCAGTGCCGACGACAATGAAACGTGGTCTAATTCCCACACTGATTGCATAATTTAAGGCAAGGCTTAAAACTTTAAAAATTTTATCTATCACAATTATAAAAACGTTAGTTATTTGCTACGGAGACCTATTGTAATTTTGAGTTATATCCTCGCGACAAAATGACATTCAACATGAATATTTTAATGGGTATTATACGTTACAATAAGATTAGATCTACGTTAAAATAAATTATCACATCATTACAAAATGTTCAGTTTATAAGGATTAAAATGTTTACCATCCGGCGCCGATTATGCTAATAACATTATGATGTTATTTCTTAGTTATTAGCTTCGATTTACAAGCAATTGCGACTACTATTATGTTGATACGATTTTTTAATAATAATAGGTATAAGAATGACACGAAAACTTGTGATTTGAACTTGAAAAACGTTAATTCCGGCAGAATTTTATCAACTACGTATAATTCAATTTGACAGTACCAAAACTGTTATTGATTTCGTTTTCATGCAAGGTTTATTCTGTGTTAACACCCGTAACGTGGCGAAGGGTGCTTGGAGTATTTACCCTACCTACGTGTATCCAAGTCCGCTTCAAATAACGACGTGTATACCTATATCTCATCGCGAGCAAGTTATTTTACCATTTGGATGTGAATTGAATTGAATGTCCGAAGACATTGAAATGTGAAAAGTGCAAATAAAATTAGACAAATATGCGTTAATCTCATGGTAAAACCTATATACCAAGATACGTTACAAAAGTAGTCATGATCGAATGCTATTTACGCCTAAATACATATATTTGTAATAATTTTATTGATCGTAAAATTGAAATTTGATATCAACATAAATGCGACGTTTTTATTATAGCAATTAACTAGTGAAATTGTCTCTTTATACAGGCGCACCTTGCCACGCTTCGTAGTTTATTCTACGCTATCTATTTTTAAATCCTTGTTTGGTAAGTAGTTCGTATACGCAAATCGAATGATAGCTCCTAGCGATTGATTATATGCGACGTTCGATACGAGGTATAAAGTAAGCTGCGACCAGCTGAGCTCAAAGTAGCAGACTTTAAAATCACAATTTGGGGTTTATTCCTATATACCCAAAGTCAACCAAAGCGGAGCGCAGCGGAAATGAGCAGAACGTAGTAGAGAGAAATGAAACAATCCGTGCGTGGACCGGGCGTGGTATTTGATATGTTTTTCTCCTAGCGTGCGTATATGATACTTTTCCAATGTGGCTTTCTATACGGCTTACGGTCTACTACGCTATGTTCTGATTCGTACATCTTCGTTCCGCTTCGTTTTGGCGGAGTGTGGAATTGTTTACTTTTTGCGTCTATGTTGACCGTCGCGCGTATTTACTCTAATATCCCTCACAAAAGATATTATATTTATTGAATCGTTACTAATTAAGCTAGTCGAAAATTTTACAACAATCTTGATTGTAATTAAAATACAAATTGATCAATTTGAAACACTAAATCGGTTCACTGAAATTGGAGAAGCACCTTTACAAAAGAAAATTAGGATGACGTTGATGTCTTTTGTATGAAAATTAAGAACAATTTAGTGGAGCGTGTCAATGATTGAAACGACGATGGTTTGTATGACACCATTTTTGTGTGAAATGTGATCAATAAAATCTTATGCCCATTGTGGGGATGGGGATGGGAATTTAAATACTATTAATCCCTGCCGCTCCCTGGCTTCACCCATGCTAGAGTCAGAAGCGCTTCGTATACATGTATAGGTATTATAAGTATGTAGGTATATCATTGCTTGCTCTAGTACAGCATAAGTATCTATGTATTCCTTTATTAGCTAATTTATTGAATAGCATACATAGCAAATACTAGATAATAGTATAATCAATGTTTCCGATCAGTATAAAGTCAGTGAACTTCGCGAGTTGGTACCAAAATAAGTAATTAATCATAGGGCGTTAACATTAGCATATCGTAGTAATTAGCATCATTACAACAAAGGTGTGCATAGGTACGCTTAATTATCTTAAATACAAAGAATCTATGGACGTAGTATCTGAGAAAAAAACAGTACTAAAATGATGACAAGGACGAAACGGCTAATTAAAACTGTAATTATTTAGAGTGAACCGAAATTCAATTATGAACGGTAAGTGACCTTAGTCACAATAGGACGGATTGACCTAGGACTCGATAGTTCGTGCTACTTCATACTTGATTCATTATTTGAGGGCATAAGTTTAATGCTCAATATTGTTCTACAAGCTATGATGGCACACTCTGCGAGATTGAACCAGAGATGAAGATATCCGTAGACGAACTACCTAAATTAAGTAACCGACATTGCTTAGATCAGCGTTTCTTAACCTGTGGTCCAAGGACCCCGAGATCCGCGAGTATGTATATGGGAGTCCGCCGTCTTTTCTATGAACATTTAAATTTTTATGGATTTTTATGTTCTTTTTTAGGGTTCCGTACCTCATACGGAAAAAACGGAACCCTTATAGGATCACTTTGTTGTCCGTCTGTCTATCTGTCCGTCTGTGTGTATGTCAAGACTCTTTATCACGGGAACGCGTAAAGATATCGAGTTGAAATTTAAACTGTACGTATATCTATGGTCTCTTGCAGTTGTGTAAAAGAAAAACTTCTCAGTTATCGTTTAAAAAAGTTATAGCCGTTTATGTCGTAAAAAACCGCATATTTCGACACTCAAATCCTACAATCAAAATCAAAACATACAGGGTACTTCCCGTTGACATAGAACAATGAAATTTGGCGAGAAGCATTGTCTCAGAGTACACATATAGGATTAAATTTGAAAACTGTACATATTTATTTAAATTACAAAAAGGGCCTCAAAATTTACAAAATATGGGTTCAAAATTCAAAGTGAGTAAATCGTATAATGTAAGGTATAATATAAAAGAACTTCATTAGCACATGCTAAAACAGGTTTTTAATTATTTTAACAACGTGTTTGTACGGAATCTTCGATGTGCAAGCCTGACTCGCACTTGTCCGCTTGTTTTAATACATAAAGTGATTCAAGGGGGATTTATATGTATGATACATGCACCTGTGCGAAGCCCGGGCGGGTCGCTAAGTTAGTAAATAAATGACAGCAAGTGACGTATCATTAATTACGAAGAAAATTATGGAAAAAGTTAATAATACAAAACGCTTGGCGCTTTACTCTCTTTTGTTATTGTTCAAACACTGAGAAATTGAAAATTATTGAAAAGCCGTATGAAAAGGCAACCTTCATCAACAGCTTCTAATAACTGTACTGTATCAACCTTTCAATAATCAACTGCTGAACTATACCCACCTTGCTAGTCGCCCAACACCCGGTTGAGGATGGTGGATTCATATACGCTATTAAATTTATTTTACGGACGTACATAATATGCAGGTTCTCTCACTTTTTTCTCTCCACCAAAGAGCCATTCACTGCTAGAATAAGCCTCGCCTATGGATCTCCTGCTGTATTAATGAGGTCATCTAACCACCTTGTGAGTGGACATCATAAGCTGCGCTCGCCAGTACGTGTTCAACTATTCACTCGGCTATGTCGGTAACTTCAACCGAAAATCCAGTGGTGTGAAAATCCGTATATAAATTTCCATCCATCCACATCCCGCTGCTTTCCAAATGTCAACGTCATCACAATTGGCTAAATAATATATTTATTGCAGAAGCATCTTAGTGTATATTTGTATAGCCGTGTATACTTGTTAAAGTCTTATTTACGAGTACCACGTAGGCAGCTACGTAAATCCGGGTGAACGCTGCCAGTCACTTCCTTATCACTGTGTACCAAATTGTGAAATAATCGGCCAAGTGCGAGTCGGACTCGCGCACGAAGGGTTCCGTACCATATGGAAGCCCCCCAATAATATGGAATCCTACGTGAATGTTCCGATAAGTAAATAAAAGTCACACACACCAATAGAATTCCACACTGTATTGTCCAAAAAGGCCCAAATATAATTTACAATTGAAACAACTACTGTACTGTACTGTACCAGCCTTTTTTTAATAGTCCACTGCAGAACGTAGGCCTCCCCACGAAGGCTAACAAATAATTTAGCTTAATTTTAAACACAATATAACATAAAACGAAGGAAACGAAAATTATACAAAGATGCGTGCGTACGCCGCGGAGCTAGTGTGAACATTTCAATGTCGCCGTTACAATACGAGGGTCAAACTGAAAGTTCTTAGAAAATCAAAAACTGATTACATTAGCCAGTTATTAGTTTTATTATATCTTTTCAAAATATTGTCCATTCACGTCAATACACCGCTGCATGCGATGGAACCACTGGGAAAAGCACTTTGCCCACTCGTCCTTAGGGGTCTCTTCAATGGCATCGCGATACGCAGCCACCGCTTCTTCAGCATTCATAAACCGCTTTCCTTTAAGTTTTTCTTTAATTTTTGAAAATAAATAAAAATCACAAGGCGCGAGGTCGGGGCTATACGGCGGGTGACCCAGTAATTCAACGTTTGATGTCGCCAAATAGTCGATCGTTCGCTTGGCGGTGTGCGATGAGGCGTTGTCGTGGTGAAGGAGGATCCTACTGCGAGGTCGTTTCTCTCGAACTTTTTCCAAGACAAGTGGCAAACAATTGGTAGTGTACCATTCTGCAGAAACTGTTTTTTGATCCTCTAACACAATTGTCGCGAAATGACCTATCCTTCCAAAGAACGAGGCCACCATTTTTTTCCCCGCACTTCGATCTCTCTTCACTTTAGTTGGCAACTCCTCGAAAGGAAACACCCACTGAGCAGATTGTCTTTTGGTTTCAGGATCATAACAGTAAATCCAGCTTTCGTCACCTGTTAGTATGTCGAACACAGCATTTGAGTCACCTCCGTTAAATCTTTCAATCATTTTACGGCACCAATCCACACGATGGAGTTTTTGAGCCTCAGTCAAATTATGAGGTATCCACCGGGCGCAAAGCTTCCTGACCGCTAAATGTTCGTGTAGGATTTTGTGCACTTGACTCATACCAATGCCTAAGCTTGTCCGAATCTGCTGATAGGTCACTCTTTTGTCAGTCTCTATCATACGCCGCACAACACAGATGTTATCTTCAGTCGTCGCCGTAGAAGGCCGTCCCTCACGTAAATCATCAGTGAGATTAGTGCGACCACGTTTAAACTCATTAAACCAGTTGTAAACAGTCGCACGAGATGGGGCTTCATCGTGAAAGGCCAATCGTAGTCTATCATAACTTTCTTGTTGACTTAAATGACATCGAAAGTCATAAAAAATCATTGCACGAAAATTTTCTCGTGTTAAATTCATGTTGACGTGACACAGACAATTTTCAATTTGCCGCCAAATCGTAAAACAAATGACAAATGAATGAAGTATATACTCAGTAATATTGGCAAAGAGTTCTATTTTCAAATTATAGAATTATTTTTTTATTATATTGTTTATAAGTGGCCAGTTCTAAGAACTTTCAGTTTGACCCTCGTATATGGGTCCAGTCTCGTGGTTGCACCGCTTTGTTACACCAGTGTGACTACGAGTAAACTTTTTTAGTCGTGGTTACACTAAAAACTTAAATATTTATTTTATTTTAATTTAAATATTTGTTTTTGTAGTCAATATTAAACTAAATATTTTGAGAATTTTCAAGCATATGCCTGTCACCGTTATTAATAGCAAGGCTAAAAGTTCAGGTTTGTTGTATGGGAGTCCTCTTTAAATTTTTTTTTTCTATTTCTAGTATTTTTTATTATAGTGGCAATAGATATAGGTACGTCATCTGTGAAAATTTAAACGTTTTTCTATTCATGTTTCATGAATACAGCCTGGTGACAGACAGACGGATAGACGGACGGCGGAGTCTTAGTAATAGGGTCCCGTTTTTACCATTTGGGTACGAAACCCTAAAAAAACAACCGTTAGTGATACAGACCTTCGCTGACCGTTCCCAGCAGTCCATAGTCAATTTTAATAGTAACATCAAAGTTAAGCAACGCTCGTCACAATCAGCGTTCTGGTGGGTGAACGTGGGTGGCATTTACAACCGAGCGCTACTGTGGCTCAGATAACACGTAATTTGTAGGTGACGGGTCTTTCAACCGTTTAGCCATGTCTGAGGTCTTTAGGGGGCTTAAAAACTCTGACACCAGGTTAGGTTAAGCGTATACGAACTCATTTACTAATGGTAATACCGCATAATAACCGTATCTGCGTCATTGTAGAACTACAGATTCATTTTCAATTCATACTTATTTTGTTGGTAGGTAATCTGTAAAATCTCTAATCCCTATCACACTTGGTTCCCTCAGGTATTCATTTGCTATTCCTTTTTTAAATATTATTTTTGACATATTTATATTATTGACATTAGTTTTATAATATAATTATTATATTATCATTGTAAGTTTTTTTCCTAATTTATGATATATATGTATTAAAATTTCTAATTTTGATGTGTACAGAATCTTTGGTTGAAATATAATTTTGATTTTGATTTGATTAGGGTACATAGTATATACTAATGGAGTAAGGGTAAGTATGAGTGTGCACAGTTAACCGAAATGCCTGATAATTTTCTCATAGCAAATAGAGTTCAGGTATTGCTATTCTGTAGATTGTTAACTTTTCAAAGGTGACGGTGATTATGATGATTATCAAAACCAATTTTAAAATTGTCATTAGATGGTTGACTGCTATAAAAACATAATTGGCCAAAAATATGTTTGTGAGGTCCTCTGAGCTGTATGCAAGTTTCATAATTTCAATTTCCCTATATAACTCAATAAGTATTTCTTTTTATGGATAGTAATTCATTTACATGGCGTTATACATAATTTAATGTCAACTAGTCAAACAGACCTTCCCTAACAGTGCCCTGGCCTAACGTACCCATTATACTGGCTAAGTTATATGTGCATAGCACAGTGCTCTGAATAATTTAAAAAGAAAGTTTTCAATATGGTTTATAAACCTAAAAAGTTTGGAGATCCTATACTTTAGAAATTAAGGGGAGTAATAAATCGGGTAGTTATAAGGCTTTGATTACAAAGTCAGCCTCGGTAGCGCTCGGTTGTAAATGCCACCCACGTTCACCCACCCGAAGGCTGGCTGTGCGTCCGTTCGTCATGCTGACGGACGGACGAATGGACTGACGGACAGATGGGCGGACGGACGGACACAACGAAGTTATAAGGGTTTATCGTTTTACTACGGACGGAACCCTAAAAATAAGAAATATCGAAAAAAAATTATGCTACGGAATAGCAAAGTCTGAAATCAGTTTGCTATTAAAATACTATAAGGCATTTCGATTAACTGTGTACATGTACACTCCTACTTACGCCTGTATTAAAACACTGTCTTATAAACTTAATGTTTTCGAATTATGTTATACCTAAAATACCGACTTCTATCCTGTAAATGAAATTCGAATAGTGCGCTCAAATTGATGTATACGATTTTTACTTTATTGTTGATTTTTTAAAAACGGCTCAGTCGATGTCTATAAAATTTAAGTAGGACCACCTCGGGAAGGGTATACCCTTTCAATCAATAAAAGTTTTTTTTTGATTCGGTTCACAATTGGCGAAAATATCGATGAACAAATACACAAAAATAGACCAGCTCGTGAGGGATTCGAACCCCCGACCACCACTATTAACAAATTGCAAGTGGGCGTTCTAACCGCTGAACTAACGAGCCCTTTATGACCCATTTCGAAATTTATTCATGCACTAGGACTAGGTGGCGTATTTACCTTGACTGCATAAACGAAATACGTGTTGGTATTCTGTGGTTCCAACCTACATAACGGGATAGGTATTTATAGATCTGCTTCGCACGCTATAAATAATAATTCCTGACTGTAATAAGTAGGTATAGAAGCTGAATCTTATCGTTATTACTGAACTGAGGGAACAGTTGAAATGGCTTGAATCAATATATTATACTTAGGTCAGCAAAATCGCTATTTGGACAATTAATTTAACTAATAATAATAGGTGTAGTGAAAGAATGGTTAATATTCATTTTACATAGCAGTAGGCATTAATAAAGTCAAGAAAGCCAAGGGTCATTGGATAACTGTACTTATGTCTAGACCAGTAACCATATTTTAGCGTAGCAGGAATCTGAATTGAACAACTCTAAGTTCACCTTACTCTCAGTTGAAGAAAATACGAGACACTAGTCAACGCGACTGAGTTTAGGATTGTGTTAAATTGTTATGGAAAAACAATCGTTTTTTTTAAAGAAACGTAAAAGAACGGAGACCTTACTTAAAAAAAACGTTTGTATTTCCATAACAACCTAACACAATCCTAAAATTCAATGAAAAGCAATGGTTTTTTTTTCGTAAAGAAACATAAAAGAAAAGAACGTTTCTTTAAAAATAAATGGTTTTTCCATAACAACCTCTTTATTAAGAATTAGTTATTGTACACAAAGACAATTCAAATAGTTCACAGAACTGTGTGAAAAAGCTTACTTTACCCCATTACGCTAAATAAACCCAATGACTTCTTTACAACAACAATTTGTCCTTAACGCCTACGTGTATTAGCGCGGCAATTCCCTCTCAAGTAATTTGATAGTTTCGTAATCAAAGTTTGAGATGAAAGTTCTCTCTTCGAAAAGCCAGTATTATTGTTAGTGTTAGCACCGCACAGTTTCCATTATCCTGCAATAATTTTGTTATGTACTAGTTTTTACCCGCGGCTTCGCCCGCATGATATTTTGATTTTTGACGCAATATCATTAAGTATAATTAAAAGCCTATGTGTTATTCTGATATATAAGCTATATTATTGCAAAGTTTCATCTCAATCCGTTCAGTAGTTTTTGCGTGAAAGAGTAACAAACATCCATCCATCCTCACAAACTTGGTTACTTACTTACTAGTAGAAAACATAAAATGGGCACTAAGAATATTAATTTCGGTTCAGTAGTAGTATTTTTTTTAATTTTGCTTAACCATTTCAAGTACCTAAATAATAGCTCGGCTAGGGGCAGGTAGGATGTAGCCAAATTAAAATAAATCTGGACGGAAGTGCGAGTCAGATTTAGGGGAGTCCTCTTTAAATATTTTTTTTCTATTTCTAGTATTTTTTATTATAGTTGCAATAGATATACGTCATTTGTTTTAACGTTCAGTAGTATTATTTTTTTAATTTTGCTTAACCATTTCAAGTACCTAAATAATAGCTCGGCTAGGGGCAGGTAGGACGTAGCCAAATTAAAATTAATCTGGACGGAAGTGCGAGTCAGATTCGCCCACCGAGGCTTCCCGTACAAATTTGGAAATCCTACGAAACCGGGAAATAAGTTTAGTCTGCAACCTTGGGGCGAAGCTAGTCATCGATTGTTTATGCGAAATTGAACTAGGTGGCGTCAGCGTTAGAGGATTGGATTATTGCGCAGCTTGTAGCTGACATCACACCCGCCAAGTTGTACGATTCCGCTTCTTGACTGTAGCCTGACAGAAATCACATAGTTGTACTGTAAACATTGCTCTTTATTTACATTCAGGCACATTAAACAGTTTGTGCGACTTGCAATATCAAGTTTAGGGTTCATATAAACAAAAAATAAACCGGACAAGTGCGAGTCAGGCTCGCACACCGAAGGTTCCGTACAAATCCAGAAAATTTCATTAAATTGGGAAGTAAGTTGTTAAAATCTCTTTACTATAATCATCGAAAAAAAAGTTTTTTTTTTGTTTTTTTTTCACTTTTCCTGTCCCGGAAGTGCAGTGATTGTAATAAAAAAATCTCCAACACCACGAGGAAATAAAATACGAATCAGATTCAAGCTGCTGTGATACAAATTAAAACTAAGAAATTTCCTTTAATAGTATCATTCATATACTGCCCACCTCGGCATAATTTAAAAAAACAGGCGGAGTTTAGTAATCAAAATATTTAACTACTTTGACGATTGTTTTCTGTAATTTGAAATCACGATTGCTAACTACAATATGTAATCGCAGTTAGTAATCAGTAGTTAGATTTCATATTGCCGAACTCTGTCCTTGGGCCAAGCTCATGAATCGAGATAGATTTATCGTTATCAAGTGCCAACGTTATATCTCGTCGAGACATCATTTCCTTTGCTTCAACACTGTTTACAATATTAATCTGTGAAGAATATGGCCTTAATCCTGTAATATCATTCAATGAAGTGATCTGACAGGATTGTAGTTGTCACGTCTACTTATTCGTTGGCACAGGTAAGATAAATTGATTGGAAAAACCAACAATCTGTAACGGCTTAAATTTTAATTGAATTTAGTTTAGTTTCATAAAGAGCAACAGACGCAATATGATTTACGAGTATGTCGTCGTTCTAATCGGTAATAGTTACTTCTGTGCTTGAGTCTTTCCTCCTCACAGATTTTAAGAGCGATTGTACACGTCCGTTGTCCAGTGAAAAACACGGCCGTATACAAGCGCTGTAAGAGAACTTACCATATTTATACCTAAGGATATTTGAGTTATTCATATTGTTCAAGATTCAAGATTATTTATTTGTCAGAAACATGGTACCTAGTGCAGACAACATACAAAGTTGCATACAGATCTTACAAGGGTTATAGAACGCATGTTCTTGCCGTCATGGCGTACAAATATGAAGAACAAAACAACTAAATCTATTAAGAAATACAATTCATCAAAAATGTCAAATGTAGTCTAAAATGTCAAACATCAAAATGTCAAAAAAATCTAAAAAATGTCACAGAGAAATAGGTTTTCTATACGCTACAGAACCCATCGTGCGCGTCCGTCTTGCACTTAGCCGATATTTGTGAATATATGTGAAGTCTGTCCGAGCTAATAGGTACTAAATCGAGAAGGGTTTTGTCATAGTCCACCATGCTGGCCAAATTAAGGTTGACAGAATCCACATAATAGGTATATCTTTAAAAATATGTATAACACTCATACTTGCTGTTTTCCTCAGGACTTATATTCACTTTTTGCAGAAAGCGATTAACAATATACTCGTACTTAGTAAATATTCTTCTCAAAAAACGCCTAATACATTTAATGAGGTAGGTATCGACGCTTGAAAGGCAAAAATTACCAAGCGACAGTTTGGGCGATATTGAGTTATATATATCACTGAAATCAGAAAAAAAAACTGCGTCGATTGGTCTTACTCTCACGGCGCTAGGACGAAGTTTGTTGTCGTTTGGTAATTTAAAAAATGACACATTTTCACAGTTTTCGGCGTCCAAGCGACTAAAATTTTAATGATTTATGAATTTTTTTCACATAGTAAGGATTAGATTTTTATAATTTACACTAAGTAATTTTTGCCTCGACTCTAAATAATGCATCTAAACATAAAGTATTTTCTGCCTTGCGAGTACCCAGGAATTAGCATTACTTAAGAATTTTTACCTGATTGTTGTTTTTCTCTCTCGTAATTTAAGACTTTTTAACACACCTTCAATAAACATTCTTTGTCATTTAGTACTTTTTACCTAAATATAATTTATTCAAAAATCTGAAGTAGTGAATATCTACCTGCCGAAAACAGAATATATTTTGTCGTTAAGTAATTTTCTACCCGCCGATTTTTTTAAAGTTTATGTTACTTAGATAACTATTTCTGGTATGAGATTTCTCTAAAAGTGACCTTATCCATACAGCACCTTTTTTGTTTTGTCACTTATCCGCACTGTAAATCAGATTCTAAGTGGCTGTTGGTAACAAAATAACGATTACGTCTTCACCGAACTGTCGCTTAGACAACACGCATGTGTGCGCGCATGGTGCAAAGTGCTTAATCTCGTAGCTTGTTTGTGTACTCGGTAAGTGCATTATTAAGATTTTATGACTTTATATTTATAGATTTTCAGATATGACTTTATATTAGATTATTAAATTTATATTTTACATTGATTTAAATCTATTGTTAAAAGTACATAAAAATCGAAAAAAGCGAGTAGATTGAAGCGAGATAGAAGCTTGGTAATTTGGTGTGTTTAGCATATGTGGACTTTGAGATAGCCATTGATTCGGTCAAGACATGGGCTGTGCTTGAGTCTATCCAGCGATGCCCCAAGTAGTCCAGCCTGTCTGGAGACAGGTCAGTTCCTAAATTTACGGAAGACGGATAAGTTAGTCCTTCTGAGGATAGACGGGCGCCCTGCGGACTCTCCCTCCGCGTACCGCCCTATAGTACTGCTGGATGAGGTGGACAAGCTGTTCGAATGCGTGATAGCTGCTTGCCTCATCCAGTATTTTGATAGGATTGGTCCACACTTGTCCGACGAGCAATTTGGTTTCCGGGCGGGCCGGTCTACAATCGACGCTGTTAAACGTGTCAAAGCCCTCTCGGACGAGGCAGTGGCTCATGGTCAAGTGTTGGTGGCGTGACTCTAGACATCGCCAACGCATTTAATACACTGCCGTGGGTTTGTGTAAAGAACCTACGAAGAGGCTGCCAGTCTTGCGATGGCAACGGTGCAGGTGGTGGCGAGAAGGATAGTGAAGCTGGGACTCCGGGTAGCGCTGAACAAGGCCGAAGGCCCTGGTATTCCATGACCCTCGACGAGCGCCGGAATCACTAGGGAGAGAATCGATTAAGGTGAAGCCTACGATGAAGTATCTAGGCCTACACCTCGATGAAAAGTGGAACTTTTGGGAGCATTTCGCCCAGTTAGTTCCTCGAATAATGGGTGCGGCTGGGTCACTTAAACGCCTTCTTCCTAATCTTGGGGAACCAATTGCCGCTAGTCGTTTTTTTATCTTGGAGTGGTGTGGTCGATGGCCTTGTTCGAGGACACCCTAAACCGAGAAACGGTCTCTTTTCTAAAGTGACCACAACGCGCAATAGCCATCGGGGTAGTCAGAGGTTATCGCACTATTTCGTGTGACGCGACATGCTTTTTGGCTGGGTCACCTCAATGGGATTTAGAAGTGGAGGTAAGTAAATAAATAATTTTATTTTCAGACAACACAGTAAATCGTTAAAATCAGTAAACACAAGGTACATGCGAACATATTCGTGGCGCACGGAGCTCCGCCAACTCGAGGAGCTGGCCAAGCATATAGCTGGCAGCTGTACCGTCGAAGCTATACAGCCCGTCCTCGTTGACAGGCTGGACAGGGCGCATGGGTCGCTTATCTTCCGGCTTGTGCAACATTCGCAGGTGCTTTCTGGGCATAGATGCTTCGGAAAGTACTTGTGCCGCATAGCCGGAAGAGAACCGACAACAGAGTGCCACCACTGCGGCTGCGACGAGGATTTGGCGCAACACACTTTGGAGGAGTTTTCAGCATGGGCAAATGAGCGCCGAAGCCTCGTCACAAGTGTAGGAACTGATCTCTCGCTTCCAGCATTGATTCAGTCAATGCTTGATTGTGAGAGATCGTGAGAGACGGCCGTTTCCTTTTGCGAACAAGTTATGTTGCGCTTGTGTCGAAAGGAAACGGTGGAGCGCGAAAGGGAGAACTTCTCGGAACTCCCGATGCGCCGCCAAAGAACTGGGCGTCGGAGAAGGATTTTCCACGCTCTCCTTCGACCCCGTAACAGGTGGCTTGGGCAACGAATTTGAGGGAGTTCGTTGCCTGAAAAGCGTAGCCCAAGGGCTACGCTAGGAAGAGCGTGTTATTTCCCCGCGCCACTTAAGAAAAGAAGGGTGAAAATCCACCCTTAAATAGGACAAGGTCCTAGGGGGTCAGTGCTACTGGAGCCGCGAACGAGTGCGAAAGCGTCCCCGCAGCTCCAGGACATAGGCAGCAACATCCCAGGGTTTGTAGTGGGTACACCGATCAGTGGAACTCCCACATAACCACCCTGCTCCCCCGGCGGGGTGGTATCCATAAAATATTTCTTTGGAAAAAAAAGGACAAGTAGTCCAGCTAGGTAAATCCAACTTGAAGAAGGAGGTCAATCGCTGAATCCAACTCGACTAGGCAGCGTTCGGAAAACCACATGACGTCATTTCATCCGATAAACCTCAGTGCTTCAAGACGAGAGTTGCAATAGTTGTGTGTTCCCGAAACGTGATCGTTTACTGTGGGCCTAATCGCAGCGTAGTCTTGATAAGATTATGGGTCCACCTCCGAGATGAACGGAAGATCTCATCAAGACCGCAGCATCGTGCTGGAAGCAAGCCGTTTCCAGCCGGTCTTATTGGAAATCTATAGGGGAGGCCTTAGTCCAGCTGTGCAATGTCTGCAAAGACAACGACGACGACAAGTTAATAGAAACAATAATTAACAATAAAATAGGTAATGATTTGACATGGTTGATTTTTATAATAAATATTTAGATAGGTTTTCCAGAAACCGATGTCAACTTTATAGTTTTAATTTTAAGTAGTTTTTATTGTGACAATATGATAGCATTTTTTTTCATTCATCATCAGATAAGGTTCATACTCAGTAGAGAGTGATTGTAGATGACTACAAAGGCTGTTTAAGAATTGGTGATGACGATATCCATTGAAAACTTTTGCAAAAGTTTCTAATGTTGTGTACAAACCTGATTTTTTGTTAGGTTGTTCCTTTTTGGAAGGTACGTGTAGGACTTTTTGTCCTACACTTACCTTATTTAAATAGGACTATGGTTGAAATTGCCTGGCAGTAAAGTGGTTTATCTTTTTATTTCGATCATTTTACCTATGTGTTAAACATCTGTTTATTCTGGATGCATCATTTTGCTTCAAATATAATCATAAAATATTGGAGCTTAGTTAATTTTACATGTTTTATGATAAAATTTTGTTTTTGGTTAGTAATTTTTACCTGTTTGTGATTTTGATCAAAATTTTACTAACCGACACTATCTCTTAAATTATTGAGAAAAATCATATTTTTTAAATGACAGTTCATAAAGCTTTTAAATTTAATTTATAATCTATTAGAACCGAGTAGAAATGAGTAATAGAAAATTTTATATGATTTTTTTTCCAAAAAATAAAACTTTAAAATGCTCTGGTGTAAAGTTGCCAATATGTCGCTTGGTCATTATTGCCTTTCAACCGTCGGTATATACTTTTATTTCTTCTTGTAAATTCATAAAGTTTACTATGTTATTTAGTGGAATCCCAGAATATGGAGACAAGCGCTAAATCGCCTTTGATTTTATTATTACCTACTGCATTTTCTTGTTTTGTGTTTTTATTAGACAAACGTAGAGAGATTTATTTGTTAGAGGTAAATTTAGAGTTCCTTTGAAATATAAGCTCCTGTTTGTTTAATAGACTTACATAGCCCTTCAAATGCCAATACTTATACTATGCTACTTAGTCGTTGTATGTCTATATTACTGTTTATGGCCAATAAATATTTTTTATTTTAATGTTTGGGAGGATTAAGGGCGATTGTCCACCAACGCAGTCACTGGACCGTCACCGAGTACGAGATGACGGCGCCGAAGTAGCGGTACATATATTTACTAAAGCCGCGTGTCCGTCGCTTGTCTTTTGATAAATAGATACTTTTAGGTTACTTTTTTTCTAATAAGTGGCCAAAGTCTTGCGCCTTGTACACTACACACACAAACATAGCTATACATTTATTTATAATTTTCAATGACGGCGTCCTCCTCTTTTTCTTAGGTTATTACTGCATGCTAAACTAACTTTGGTTTAAATAACTTATTCGCAGCTCCTTTGTGACAAATTACAGCAATACACCGCCTTACCACAAAAGACTTAACACGCTTGGAACTCTGTTTAACTGTACATTTTGTACTGCTAAACACTGTCTAAAGCGTACGTAAAACTTTTGTAGTAAGATGGACAAAGTAAAACGTAAGTATCGTTCAGCAGTCAAAAAACTTTGCTATCCAAAACCAGTTGAAATATTTAGATGGCGGACATTCTCTGTAAATCTCACTATATTTGGTCAAAAATAAAGAGGTATTTCCCTGAATAATCCTATGCTTACTTTCACTATAAGTAATTATTTTGTAAGAATTGTTCGAGGTAAATATTAATGTACCTGAAAGATAAACTAAATAAGTTTCAAGTAAACACCTAAGCTAACTAATTAGGCCACGTAGATAGTTTGTTTTGTTTTACAGTGGTTTTAGATAAGACAGACTGGTTCTGGCTTAGACAGTGCTAAGATTATTCTTCATGAATTTACAGTTTTACAAGCTATTATTTAGTTTCACCTGTCCCGACCGATGACTATTTGTGCTATTATACTACATAAGCACAAGTTTAAAAAAACGCTCAATACACTGAACCGTAACAATTTAAAGTAATTATTTTCAAATAAGTGCTATGTTGTCCCTGCACAAAATTGACCAATATTTTATATGCCACGTTAATTACGACGTGCGTAAGAGTCTGAAGTGTATACAGCTCTGGGGACACCTATGGCCATTTAGCCCATTCTCCTTTGATCCACTTCCCGGTTACCGATATAGCTGAAATTTTGCATACATGTGTAAATCGCTCGACAATGCAATATTATGATGACGTGGTGCTGATCTGATGATGGAGCTGGAAGGTGGCCACAGGAACTTCGCAATGAAGCGACACTACCACATCCAGTTTGAACTCATTATAATCGTCTTGGCGAGTAGTTTGTCTTTCAATGGTGACCAGGGTCTGATGATGGAGCAGGAAGGTTGGCAAAGGAACTCTGTAATGAAACGGCGCAACCCCATCGAATTTCGGCTCGTTTGATTCGTTTTGGCGAGTACTTGTACAGTAAAAGCTTGTTAAAAAAGGTTTCATGTTTATGTGTTGATAAACGTTGGACGTTAAGTATTTTGTTAGCGTTATTTGGACAAAGTACCTACTTTGATCAACTTATAAACGATATCATACATAATTTATGTAGATTAGCTTTAACACTCTTTCGCACTGAAGGAATTAACTTTAAAATTATTTTAGAAAATATTTTCCTTAATAAATATTTGGACTACGTAACTATTACTGTCTAAAAATATAAATTGAATACAAATTGATAGCTATTTTAAAATTATAAAAATGTTTTATTTATTTTAAATACCCAAACTGGTTATTATTTTGGGGTAGGTCAGATAACACTCGGGCTAGATTCCACCACAGCGGAGCAAAAAACTTCAATATAGTATATAAAAAAACTTCACCAAATGTTTTTTATCACAATCGACATGAAAAAAAATCGGTTTTAGGTTATTTTAATACTATCTAGTTCTTCAAAGTTTACTATAACAATTGAATAAGAAATGATAAAGTATAAATTATAAGACTATATCATAACACATTTCGTTTAAGGCTTATTAAGGCTTTTTATAGGCCATGAGTGAATTAACTGCATTAATTCCATGTGAAATTAGCGAGAAACGAAACAGCCGTAATTGAAGCGGAGCTGTATGTTTAACCGACTTCCAAAAGTTTTAAAAAGATTCTATGTTCGTCTGTATTGTGAACCGAATCAAGATTTTTTTAGTTCGAGAGGGTACCTATATTTCCGAGGTGGTCCCAATTAAATATTATCAAAATCTGATGAACCGTTTTTGAAAATTTAATAACTATATAAAAATTGTATACATCAATTCGAGCGAATTATTCGAATTGTGTACAAGATGAAAGTCGGTTTTGCCATTTTTTGCGAAAAATAATCATTTCCTCTTCTTCTTTCTTCTTTTCGAGTCAGCGATTCGATCATAAAATTTATATTTTGTTATATGCTATTCGACCAGTAAGAGGCCACGGAGACTGCGGCGGTGTTGGCTTCGTGGATATCTTCTTGTGTGCAGGTATTAGGGCACAGTGGGCATTGTAGTAGATGCTCCATCGTCTGTTGTCGTAGATGCTCCATCGTCTGTCCAACAGCGTTTCGATCATTTCCTCTCAACTAACCGGACTACAAAGCGACTAGGTACAAGATTTGCGAAGCTGGCCAATCTCCGTTCCGCTTTAGTGCAGTCGGGTCCTTAGTATCCACTAGGCTACTATATTCTCGACCTTCTGTAGATTGTGCTAGTTATCGTTATCCTGCATATGGTAATTTGTGATTATGTAAATTACTTCCGATGCTAAGAGACAAAGTGATTAGAATTATGCCTTCAGAAATCTAATGCCAAGGCTAAAAGAAATGTAATACTGCGCGTTAGCGAGATTCTTAAGATACAGTTTCTTTAGTTTATAAATCAAAAGTATATATTTGTTATTATTTAAATTAAATGGAACTGGGTGAAGAACTGAGCAAGAATTTTGTCTGTTGCCAAAGTTACCTTTGTAAACATCTTAGCACCACTTGGATACTATTGTTGATTTATCGTTCTATTGTTGTAGATACTTAAATTGACGGTACGAAAATTCTTGTGCCCATCTACGTAAAATTTGATCCACGGTGAATAAAATTCAAATCCTTACTAGTATTAGCTATTATTTTATAATTATTGCGTATTCATTTCATAGAGCAACTTACCTACACTATTTACCGCCATGTTTCGGGGCCTGCCGCGCTAGGAAGCGCACATAGCAATATTTCTTTCGACGTGTCAAAACGAGACAGTTTTATGGAAAAGTATATATCTGTCACTTTTTCACACGTCGAAATGAGTTCTTTTCGTGGTTTTTCGTGGTCGCATGCTGGACTAGCAGGTTGGTTCAATTTCTCGAGTTCGATTCCTGCTAGCTTAATTAGCATACGAACACGAAAAAACTCTTTTCGACGTGTGACAAAAGTAACAGATATATACTTCACCATAACTCTGTGTCGTTCTGACACGTTGAAAGAATTATTTCGTGGTGCGTATACTAAGCCCGGTTGGCGGAGAAGCAATTTGGGTGATGGATTTATTTGTTCTGGGTCTGGGTATTACTTATCTTTTTAGTTGTGTATGTGTTGCGTGGCGTCTCTATAGGCTTGACTGTAAAGCTTTATATATTTATTTGTACTAGGCGAATGATTAACATACATGGCACTGAGGGAAAAAACAATGGTTCCTTTAGGATAGCAGTTGCAATTGCGAGGGGCTGTATTCAATACAGTAATTATTTATTATAAACCAAGATTAATGTATAAGTCATGAGTAATTTATTGGTAAAATGGCAATTTACACGTCAAATTATATGTAGGTCTACATAAACATTCAATACTTGCAAATAGTACAGTACAGATAAATCAGGCCGTAAACACTATTGCAGGCGAATCACCAACTATCGTGGCAATAAATGAATATAAATGGTACCCGTAGGATAGCAATCAAGGATAGCTGTTGCAATTGCTAGCTGCTGTAAATGCTGTAATCAATACAGTAATTATAAACTAGGATACAAATAGTGCAGTACAGCTCAATCAGGTACCTTTTACACACTATCCACTATGTTGTTGTTGTAATATTAAATTATTGTGTATATTGATATGTATGTATATTTATGACTCTTTATTCAAGTGTATTCATTTTGAATTAATTCACCATTATTGTACACCCCGTCCCTTACCTTCCGCTATAATCTTTTCCTCTCTTAATCAGGTTGCTGGAAGAAATCGCTCTAGGCGATAAGGCCGCCGGTCGTCGCACTAATTTAATTATATTGTACTCTTTTATTGTTATATTGTCAATTGTGTGAACAATAAAGCGTTTCTATTCTATTCTATCCCAGGTAATGAGAGGGAAAAATCAATGGATCCCGTAGGATAGCTGTTACTATTGCGACCTGCTGGAAATGCTGTAATCAATACAGTAATTATAAACCAGGATGCAAGTAGTGCATTCTGTTTCTAATAATAGATATACTATAAAGTTTTTCAATATCAGAGTGAATAGGTATCTTCTAAGTCTGCGTGCATCATCTTCGACCACAACGTCGCTTACCATCAGGCGAGTTGGTGCTTAAGCGCGGATTTATTTGCGTTAAAAAAGTGCAGTACAGCTCAATCACTATCCCAGGCAAAGTGAGAGAAAAATCGATGGATCCCGTAGGATACCTACTGTTGAAATTGCTGTAAATGCTGTAATCAATACAGTAATTATAAACCAAGATGCAAATAGTGCAGTACAGCTCAATCACTATCCCAGGCAAAGTGGGAGAAAAATCGATGGATCCCGTAGGATACCTACTGTTGCAATTGCTGTAAATGCTGTAATCAATACAGTAATTATAAACCAGGATGCAAATAGTGCAGTACAGCTCAATCAGGCCTTAAACACTATCCCAGGCGAGTGATTAACATGCGTGGCAATGAGCTCGGTCGGCTGCGCCTGCGCCGCGCCGGCCGCCTCAGTCGAGCCCGCGCCCGCGTAGCGCCGCGTCTACGGTCCCTTCTACGAACCACGTGAAAACTAGATAAATATATCGACACTACGAACATTTAGGAACTCGTCTTTTAGACTTTCAGTGCGACAAACCTAACTCAACATGCTGAATTTACTAAATTAAATCGGAAGTTTAAATTTTCGCTTTTGATATTTAGTTAGTCTTAGTATTGAAGTGCTGTTTACATTAATGGGAGAGCTTAACAAACTTTCATTTGCCGACATAATGAGAAAGTGTTTCAAGATGGGGCTTTTCAAAAGTAAGTGCCCATTTTCATTATATTTCTTAAATAGGTTTGACGATGTTTAATTGTAATTTATTAAACATGTTGAATATGACATTTCTGGTGATGCCTACAAATGGTGGAAAATATTGCGATAACGGTAAATTAGGTAACAAGAACTACATAAAATAATTTTATCCTTCATAAAGAGCTACACAAATCATCCTGAATTACTTATTTTGACTTCAGCTAAATTTACAGTTGTTGTAAATGATTGTGTAGTGTAATAAAAGAATCTCTGCAAATTAATTACTATATTATACTCCTAGTGAGTAAACTAGTATTATTAATAAATAACTAACTCAAATTCTATTACTAAACTTTTTCTACTTCAAGTAAACGTAGTATTTTCTACTTTGCGATTCATAATTCTTTTACCCTCACCCCTTTTTTAGGGTTCCGTACCCAAATGGTAAAAACGGGACCCTATTACTAAGACTTCGTTATCCATCTGTCTGCCTCTTACCAGGCTCTTGTATCGTTGCTGTCATGTACCGTACCTTATAGCTAGACAGTTTAATTTTTCACAGATGATGTATTTCTGTCGCAGCTATAACAACAAATACTAAAATAGCATAAAATAAATATTTAAGGGGGACTTCCAATCTCCATACAACAAACCGGATTTTTTGCCGTTTTTTGCTCTATTATCTATCACTTGCAATATATACAGAATATTTAGTCGTATGTTCACTTCAAAACTAAATAAATAAATTACATAAAATAAATCAAGGGTATTGAACATTATACGGTACTGAACCATTCGTGCCCGAATCTGACTCCCATTTGGCCGATTTTTTTTCTGAAGTCGATTTAGCATGTCCTATCATCCCTCATATATCATACCTACCTATTTTCAACCGATAACCAATAACATGTATTGCCAAGACAGATTCTATTGAGAATATGTCTCGGCGAATACTGTAACAAAATTAAATAGCAAGATTATTTTTTGCAAAAATTTGCATGACCTACTTAGTGAAGTAAATCTGTAAACGCACTCGTTTACAGAATTCGCGAATATTTCGCACGGATCGATGTAGCATTTACCCATTATTGTTGATTTATCAAAAATGGCTTAACCGATTTCGATAAAATTTAAATGGGACCAATTTCGAAGTATATTTTTATATATACTTTCCAATAAAAAATAATTATTCAAATCGGACTACTACAAAAAACTTGTGCGTGACTATACTAAAAAAAAAAAAATTATACGCGTCGAATTGAGTATGAGTACCTCCTCCGGTTCGTCGGTCAAAAAACACCTTCGTTTGGTTTTCATCCACTCAATAATAGTGATAAAAACATCGCTTTTACAAAGCTTTAAACCTCCTATAGGTATGTACTTTTAAGTAAAGCTCAACTTGTGCTGATAACAACAGTAATATTAAAAATTTGAAATCATCCCCGTCTACTGATTTTTATACTGACGAACATAGTACAACATAGAGCAAAGAGTCATCCTTTTTGGAAATCGGTAAAAATGCGTCAAATCGCAAAAATGCGTCGGTCAATTTGCAAATTTTCACAAAAATACAATTGTTAAAATTATAATATTTTTTCGACCGCGGCTCATGAATAAAATTAATTATCGATGTTAATGTTCAGTACATAATTGTGATCAAATGTCCTAAGAAGCACTTTAAAAAAAATTAAACCAAGAGGGTCTCAGTTTGATGAAAATTATATGTTTTGTTTTCTTTAAACTTTAGATTTGATTGGCGTTGACTTGATTAATGTATCAAAATAACGAACCTCCTGTGTCCTGGCATGAAATTGTAAAGTCCACTCTCTCGCCTATACCTACCAGTTTTCTAGAAATAGATTAGTAAAGGCACTTGAAATAATAGTTAAAACATTTCGCATCCGTCGAACCAAAAAAACAAAAATGTGGCTACTTTTTATTATACTTCAACCATTTATTGTTAAACAGATTAAGACTAATCTCATGTTAATTAATTTCTATTGTGGCACTAAAACGTGAGTGCTGTCGTCATGTGTATTGTACTTGTTGCGGTCAACATTTTTTGAGAGATGTCTGCAAATAATCATAACCAAAAAGTTACCATTCAAGATAAATTGTTTAAGATTTTATGATATAAGTAAAGATATCCTGTTGTTAAAATTCACAGAAATTGACTATACACGTCTGCTAATGAACTGTTGCATGTTTAAATGTATATTCATTGTGACACTAATGAGGTTTTTGCAGTGTCTACGAAAGCCAATTGTTATTTTTTCGTCGGATGCTGCGATAGGTAATTCCAAGAGTCATAGACATTTTGGCAATCAGGTACTTCCTCGAATACCACATTTTTCAATTTAGTACAAGGATTTTGCGGAAAGGATAATTAGGATTTAGAAGAAGTAAAGGTAATAATGACACGTAATACTAATCATTATTTAACATTTTTAACCGACTTCCAAAGAGGAAGAGGTTCTATGTTCGTCTGTATCTATACATTTTTTTGTGTATATTCATCGATGTTATCGCCAATTGTGAACCGATTTAGTATTTTTTTTTTATTCGTTAGGGTGGACTCCTCGATAAAATTTAAATGGGACCACCCATTTAATTTTTTTTTTATTTTTTTTTTATCGGAATCGGCTGAGCCGTTTTTGATTAATCAACAATAATGTAAAATTTTATATACGATGGATGTCGGTTTTGCTATTTTTTGCGAAAATTGTTTATTTTCTGGGGATTAAAATAAGATGTTATACAATACTTGTTCCACTTACATTTTGGTATCGAAACTGATAAAGGTACTTCAAGTACACGACCTTTACTGATTACAATCTTAACTTTTTACTTTTCATGTTGATTTAATTTTCTTGAAGAGGCATAAACGAGTGATATACTCGTATCACTCGACACGATGGACGATAATGTCGATGACACTTCTACATTGTCTAGAAGATAGAGCACGCTCGTCTGCAGTCACTATTATGAGTACAAGATAAATGTTCTCAAAGCCATTCATTCATTTAAATTTTAGAAGCATTAAAACAATGGGCACGTGTTAAGTATCGTGAATTAACTGAATTAAAAAAATAATGCTAACTCTGTTACCACTTTATTTTAATAATAATTAAAATTAAAATGATTATTATAAACGTCATCAGCCTACATTCTTCTACTTATTGGCATTCTAAATGCTTATTTTATCTCATCATCATCATTTCAGCCATAGGACGTCCAGTGCTGGACATAGGCCTCCCCTAATAATTTCCAATAAGACCGGTTGATAGCGGCTTGCATCCAGCGCGATCCTGCGGTCCTAATGAGGTCATCCGCCCACCTTGTGGGTGGATGCCCTACGCTGCGCTTGCCGGTACGCGGTTTCCACTCAAGAACTTTTCGACCCCATCGGTCATCAGTCTATGTGCCCTGCCCATTGCCACTTCAACCTGCCAATCCGCTGGACTATTTCGGTAACCTTGGTTTTTCTACGGATCTCCTCATTCCTGATTCGATATAGAAGTGATTATTACATTTTATCTATTTATCTAAATTTTTGCAACAACATTTTAACTAATCTAATTCGAATTTAATTTTTGACAATTAAAAAACGATTTCTTTACACTTGTTGATAAAATATACTAATTGCACTTGCTATAAAAACTTAATTTTATATTAATGGGTACTTACATATAAAACAAAGTCAAACAAGACCCGCAGTCTGTACGCTTAGATCTTCTAAACTACGCAACAAATTTTAACGCGGTTTTCATCATTAGACAGAGCGGTTCAAGAAGAAGGTAGATAGGAATAAAATATGCTTGTTATATCAGAGAAAAAGCGAGATTTTTTTAATGGTACCCGAAGCGAAGCAAGCGTTCGCTAGCGCTATAATAAGTTCTTGAGATATTATAAGAGTAGCTTACGCGTAATAAAGCATTCAAATCACAGTCATTCTAAATTGATGTTTGTAACAGTATACTGCAAAAAGTCAACACTAGACTTTTTCAGATGAATGTTATGCAATGTTTTCACAAGGTTGTAGGGCACTGAAGTTCCAATCTATTCGGTCGAATGGACGAGCTGATCACAGCGCACCGCCTGCAATGTTGCAATCAGGAGTCTGCATGCATCGCCGAAGACCTACAATACAGCCTCCCATTGTGGCTATTGCATTTTGACTTTGTTTTTCGTATTGTTGGAAATGTTTGAATTTATAGACACAAAAAATTGCATGTTGTTTAGTTATGCATCGTAAATTGTCTAACAACAATTTAGAAATATAAAAAAGTTATAACTAAGAAGATGCCTTCTGCCCACATTTTGATAAAGAAGATTGATTTTTAGTGGAAAATATATTATTTCTGATCTATCAGGTTATGGTTTGTGCTGATTAAGCAACGTGGAACGTGTATGTATATAGGTACATTCAGAGGAAAGTATGAGCCTTGGTATTCGGTTATGAGTTGAGCTATGTGATGAATGAAAGTGTGTCTATAAAATATATAGGTATGTAAATAAATAAATACTAATATAAATAAATACTAAAAGAAGTAGTAACAAATCGGTATATATTTGTGTTTTAATTTTTTTTTATTTATTTACTGAATACAGAAAATTTTATTCGGGACAAAACAATTAGGTACACAGAAACAAAACAGTTTTTTAGTTACAATTAGTCTTTTTTTACGCAGTTTTTTATGGTAAGAGTTTTGCCTTTTATTTACTGTATACAACTTTATTAACCAAATTTGACTAATTCGTATTTATAAACGTGTTTTAAAATAAAAGTGTGAAACAGTACTTAATTATGACAGGCTGACGGATATGGTAATTAACGTTGTTTGTTAGAGAACCGAACCTTAATTCACCGAATTATGGACACACGTGTCAAATGATGTTTTTAAATAATCAATTATATTATAGCATCAAAGTACTAATACAATACTTTAAATAAATATGGTATTGATATATTATTACGAGAAACAGTGTATTTCTTAAAAACATAGAATATGATTTTCATTTTCTCCAAAGCTCAGGTCTAAAGCAAAGCCTTTGTCAGCGGAGTAATTTCACACTTGAGATTATTATCGCTTTAAATTTCTTAAAAAGTAGCGCGAAATAAGCAAATCCTTTCCTAACGCCAAAGTCTGGGTCCACCAGAACTACCTTGGCTAAATCGAATTCCCAGCGAGGAGCCTGTCTTCACCAAAAATACCTCACCAAATCCCTACTTCAATAAAAAAAGCCCTAAGTAGCACATAAAATATGCACTTTCGCCCTAAAATCCACTCCTTACAGTCTTAGTTTTCACGTCCTATATGACGTGATTTATGCCTTCTCTTTAATTTGCTAATAATGCTTCTCGTGGTTTTCCTCTTTCTCTCTTTCCTTCTACTTTACCTTATAATATGTTTTTCGTTAATTTGTCATGTTTTTTATGTCGTACCTACCTGTTAGGGAGCCAAACATGTACGTTTTACTTTGCGTTTCTTTATACAATGTTTCAAGTGTAATTCTCTCTCAAACACACAGGGTTATTTCTAATCAATTAGCATCCTTCTAGGGGCTTATTCTGTACATCAAAACTAACAACTTTTGTTCAGCGACTTTCGTCAAAACTAAAAAAAAAACAGCTGTTCCATACATTTTGTCGCGGGTGAACTATATTTTTGTACGGGGCAACAAAATTTTTTTTGAGTTTAGACAAAATTCGTAGAACAGAAAAGTTGTTAGTTTTGATGCATAGAACAAGCCCCTAAAAGGATACTAAATGATTAGAAATAACCCTGTATAAACAAAATATTAACAAGACAAATAAAATAAACTTATCAGATTAGCTATCGTTGAACTTATAATATTATCTAAAACTAAACTTTACACTCAGTAATATACTGTAGCGTATTCTGGTAACAGTAATTTTGTTGTTCTATGTATCGTGTCACAAGTATTGTGAAAGAATATCAAAACACCTAAAGCCGTTTATAGGCTAAATTATCTACACAAATTACTTTACCTACTTTGGTACAGAGTGAGGTACATGCATTTTTGGTCTTAAAACAACAATTATTAAGGAATAAATTATGCATTCAGATAGGTGCTTAGTCTAATTTAAGTGCTGTAAATAATAAAACGTTTTATTGCTCTGCGTTTCTAAATATAAACGTTTATTACGTGTATGAGATATAAATTAATTGAGTTGAATTGTTACAAAACATTATCATTTATGCGCGTTATCTATCTCAGTTTTCATAAATCATGCTTTTTGCTGTGGCGTGCTATGTGAAAAACTATTTGTTTTTTTGTTACTTACATGGAAAAAAAACCGGGCAAGTGCGAGTCAGACTCACACATCGAGGGTTCCGTACAAACACGTTGTTAAAATAATTAAAAACCTGTTTTAGCATGTGCTAATGAAGTTCTTTTATTTGATACCTCACATGATACGATTTACTCACTTTGAATTTTGAACCCATATTTTGTGAATTTTGAGGCCCTATTTTTTTGTGATACAAATAAAAAAGTACAGTTTTCAGATTTATTCCTATATGTGTGCTCTGAGACAATGTTTTTTGCCAAATTTCATAGTTCTACGTCAACGGGAAGTACCCTGTAGGTTTTGATTTTTGTGAGTGTGAAATATGTTTTTTTTACGACATAAACGGCTCTAACTTTATTAAACGATAACCGAGATGTTTTTCTTTTACACGACTGAAAGATACCATAGATATACAGTTTAAATTTCAACTCGATATCTTTACGCGTTCCCGAGATAAAGAGTCTTGACATACACACAGACGGACAATAAAGTGATCCTATAAGGGTTTCGTTTTTTCCGTTTGAGGTACGGAACCCTAAAAATTAAATCACCTCTAAGATGAATAGCTGAAATGATTACTGCAATGTTAATTGATTACCAACACATATAAGTAAATTGTACGAACCATGTGAATGTGTAGGTATCTCTAGGAACATACCTTGGTTGACAAATAGATAAAACTCTAATTATCGTGTTCTAATTGTCTGTCTCCTCATAAAGTACGGTGTCCGTCACGGGTTTCAGTTTTGCAATATTTACGTTCACTTTGTATCGTAAGAATTGTACGACAATATTGCGAAAATAGCTTATAGTTAAAACCTAGAGACGAACCAGAAACATGTTTAAGCTGGGAAGATAAAAGAAACAGTACGCTTAGCTCTAGCACATAATGTAGGTACAATAGTTCGCTATTTCTATACCAACACTATCTTACGAGTAATTATGTATAATATTCAAGATAAAGCAGGTATTTTGTTTCTACTGAGGTATTTAAGAAGACGCGAGAATTAAGTCCTATATTTCAATCTTGTGCGGTTTTTCGGTATGGAAATGACTGGAATACGTATAAACTCTACGGGATTTGAATCTTAAAAATGCTATTATATGTAAAAACTATGTTAATTGTACATAATATACAATAAGTACGTAGTTTACATCAGTATTTTCTATTGAAACAGGTATTTTCGGAAATGATATAATTATGCATAGGTACTCGTTTTAGTACTTTCATAAGAGCACACTTATGACCACGCGGTCGATCGCCTACGAGATGGACGGATCAAATAAAATCTTTGACTGGCATACTTGTACCTTCATTAATGAAGAATACGACTAAGAAAAGAAGAACGCACTTACCTTCACTTCTTTATGGAAGTATTAATACGAGTTAAATAAGTAGCAGTGCCAAGTTCATGAGTAAAATATAATTTTACGGTAGACAACTTAAGTAATCCTATACTGTTAAATAAAAAGTATGTTTGACCGTTACTATACTCTGAATAGTAGTAAACAATACTATTTACGCTCCCAAATTATCGCATGTACCTATGATATTATTATTATGATATAATAGGTAGGTGTTAGACATTGATTTATGTTTCGTCAAAGTACCTATATCATAACAACAACGTTAACTAATGCCTACAGCCATTCCTCCGAAGTTCAAGGCACGTACGGCGATATGTTAGAGTAGACACGTCAATGGCAACCACAGACCTACCGGTCGTCGGACCAAAAGACTGGTACAGTAGCCAGCGCTCAGACGACGGAAGTCACCCACTTCCGCGCCATACTTCCGAAGACGTGTTTGTAAGTCAAGGTCACATTTTAACTGAATCAAAACTAATCTAGAGCAATTTGTACACAAGTTGATAAATGAGTACCATTCGTAGATACTATACGCAGGTTGTATTACAACAATTGACATTGTCCTGTCATTTATCTTCAGATTAATACTGTTGAAATAATTATGTTGATAATTTCAATGTTATCGCTGTTTCTTAATATTTTAGTTGATATAATTATGATATATTTAAGATGACCTATATTTTAATAATACGGAATGGCTGGTAATACATTTTGAGCGCCTCAAAAATGTGTACTAAATTTTCGTAAATATGTTATTATAGGAATAGTTTATAATAAAATGCATGGTAGGTACAATATTACAGGGTAGGTAATCATTTTAAGAGTAAGCTAGGTTAAGATATAAGTAGTTAACCTTCATCCCAAAACATTGAAATCAGTTCTCCGAGTAATTGATTAATGCGCTATCAATTACTCACCAATTCGTGCATTTCAGTGATTGCGGTATTGCATTCAGTTCAAAACTTTTTGTGGTTTACCGGTTATACTGAGCCACGAAAGTCAGGCCTATGATCCACTCACGGTTTATTGCAAACCGCAAAACTACTTCGCAGGCGGTTAATTTCAGGGTTCTTGTGCAGAAATTTAAATATCTTAACAAGTCCGTATATTTTTTTCCTGTTCAATGTGCTAAGATTTATTTTGCAGAGAAAAACTAATCTAGACCGTTAGTTTCGCAATTTTTTATAGTATAATCTATTCATATCGGGCTAGTATTAAACCAGGTATTTGATTTTAACAATGCTATTAAGTAGCAAGGCTATATAGAATTATTAGAATATAATTTGGCATAAGTGGCAGCAGGGTGTTATTAGACATTGCATAAGACATCAGATCTTCGAGTGAAGGGCGACACTGAAATTGCAGGTTGCATCGTTGGGCCATCCGTCGGATAGGTGAATGGATCTTACCTTGCATCAGACATTAAAATAAGCATGAGGGCTCTCTGCTAATAGATAGTACCAAAGATATAATAAACTATATCTCTAGTGATAGTTCATTTATTGGTTATTTTTACATCATCATCCAAGTTTGGCTAATTCAGATTTGATTAACAATTTGCATGGCGATTTATCATCGACCCACCCCTTGCAAAAAACAATGTATAGTGTAACGTTGTGGTCTCAAAACTATTCACGTTTTTACGCTTTAATTAGGATTAAAATTTATCTATTAGAGTTAATGGATTTTTTTTCTATATTTACTTCTGATTAATGATTTTCATTACGTCTTTGTATACAAAATTCTAAATAAATTGTCTAAAATCAACGATACTTAATTTCATAGGCAAACTTAAGAATATTTAGAAATAAAACATAAATCTGTTCTTCAAATTTATTCAGAACGTTTAACGTAAAATAAATTCTAGAACTTTGAAATAACTTTCAGCATTTCTTTTATTATTTAACGTTTAGTTCACGACCTTATAAAGTCTTTTGATAAAGCATAACAATGTTAACATAACAACTCTAAAGGACCCATACTAAACGATGTACAAACGTGACTCCTTAAAATTGTATCTAGGTTTTATTCAGCACGTGTATGAGATATTTCTCCGTCCCAGTGAGGGCTTGAATAAATAAACTGTCGCTCGACGATCTCTTTCACCAACTACTCAGGTATTCAGAGAGGTTTCAGACCCTCCCTTCATGTGTTTATAACACGCTCTTTTTCTCTACAAGATGTATCTCAGTACAGAGGACTGTCTGTGAATTTTGCTTAAGGACATTCACAGAGAGCATTTGTTTCATAAAAAAGCGTTTGTTGAGTAAAGTTTTGCTTTCCACGCAAACTTGAACACATTAATCAAGAACCAAACAATTGAGCTACTTTGAATTAATGAACATTTTAATAGAATTGAACGGTTAAACCGTTAACGGTTGAACGGTTAAGCTGTGGTGGTCTAGTGGTAGTAACACCCGACCTGCAATCGTGAGGTCGTGGGTTCAAATCCCGATCCCGTACCAATGAGTTTCTTTGGAACTTATGTACGGAATTTCACATAATTGGCTTTTCGGTGAAGGAAAACATCGTGAGGCAACCTGCAAACGTCCGTAGAAGAAATTCGATGGCGTATGTGAATCCACCAACCCGCACTGGGCCAGCGTGGTGGATATGGCCCAATCACCCTTCGTGGGTAGGCCTACGTCCTGCAGTGGACTATTAAAATGGCTGGTACAGTACAGAACGGTTAAACAATCAAGACCAAAGCACTACCTGTAGGTGAACTTTTTCCGCGTACGCATTAAGCGTTTCAATTTCACATTTTGATACGAAGTGCGGATAAAACAAGTATGCGATATTCTCTTCCTGAATCTGTTTCCCGTTAAATTACAAGTCTTCAAATCTATAGTACACATGTCTTTTCTAGGTAAACGCACTAGAAGTACCCAATTTTTGCGTAGGCAGAAAAAGCGTGATTAACCGTGAATGAATTTTATTTCATGAAATAATCAATATTTCGTTAAGCTAAGGAACTACTCATGCCTATATTATACCTCTAGTTACTTGCCGTTCATTTTTACCTTCATGCCTACTAAATGTTCACCCGACTCTCCTCTATTCAAATAAAATAATCTGTACTAGAATAATTTTATTCGTTCAATCTTAGGATATCTGTTGAATGGCTATCCATTAGCTTTAGCTTTATCTATCATCATCATCTAAATTATTATTATTTGCTTTTCTTAAACGAAAACTTGCTAGGTAGAAAAAGTGTTAAGTAACACTGTAACAAGTATAATGCTGTGTAATAACTGTATAGGTAAGATCGGAAAATAGGTTGGTTAATCTGATTAAAGACAAGCTAGACAATAGAGAGTTCACCCGATGATATTATGCTTGAAAACATAATCATAATGTACAACCTCTGTTAGGATCACATAAGATAAGATAAATCATACGTGCCTACAATTTTTACAGTCCTATTTATGCAGCCTTGTGCGGATTTACAGAGACAATGAGCAATTTTCCTTTTCGTAAAAGTCTAGGCCGCGTGGTTCGAGTAAAATTTGCTAACATTGACATTGAATTTGGCTTACTCATGTGATGTAACCTCTAAACCCCCATATGGGGCTTAGATTGCCTGTTAATTAATAACATATCTGTACCAAATGAAAAGTAGTTTTAATTGTTTGTTTTTATATTTTTTGAGGTCGACTTCTTAATGCTCTTTAGGTTATCGCCAACTCGAACTTGTTGTCCTTTTAATTTATGACTATTACTATATTTATATCCGATGTTATGCCGCATTGCAGTTGGAAATATATAACGACATAGGAAATAATTTTTAATGCGTCAGATATCTTTGACATTTGAAATGAAAGTAAACATAAACACTTTGACATATATGAGATTTAATGGGCTACTTTCATTGTGCCTTGATATATTAATTAATTATTGAGGAAGTTCAATATTATAGAAAACACGAGGTAAAAAGAGATCAAGTAGGTAGTATTTTGTGGTGGGCCCTTGCGTTCAACATTCCTAGTAACGGTTACTGGACCCTCAGTCAGTTTTAAATTGGCGGGCGGAAGCTGATCTTATTGTATTAACTCGTCTCTACCATCTTGAGTCACATTCTAAGGACCAGGATAATATGAGACATTCTCCCTTTGTGTCATTGTTATAATTATAAACAATGTAAAATTTACAAAATTTTAGGTCATAAGTAATTCATCATCTTTTATCTTAATTAATCCATCCATATTATTTGGTATGTGCTTTGTAAGCGATTTCTGCAAGCTCAATTACACAGTCTTTAAATTTTGTGTTCTCTTGTATGTACCTATATTTTGTTTCGTTTGAGTTATTTTAAGAACATACATACTTGCATTCATTACTATACGACACATTACTTTTGGTCTGTGATTAAATGTTTGTCACTAAGTAACTAATTAAAAAAATATTAGATAAAATTACACTTACTTACTTATACAAAAGTTCGTTTATAAGTACGTGCTTGTTTATTTCTATTTTAATTTGTACCACATTTTTATTGGAATTCAGTAGAATAAAATTTTTTGTCTCTAACAATCGTTTGTCTGAAAATAAAAGAAAACAGTCCCTACAACACTAAGTAGAGCCGTAATATACTACTAGTCAAGTAATAACACATAGGACACAATTATAGACCTAACTACTTCTACAAAATGCCTGTATTCAAAATAAGTTGTTTATATACAACAAAGGAATTGGACAAGGCGACAATTTTCTTCAATTACTATAAACGGAGTTTTCATCCTCCGCTATTACAATAAGTAACCTAAGGTTAGGCATAATGTGAAATCACATGTTAGTAGGTTACCTACTTGGGTTATTATTGCTCTTATGATTTAATGCAGGCAAATACTTAGAACTTATGAATGATAGATGTATCTATGCATACAGGGTTATTTTTAATACATCGAATATCAGGCACATAATTATATTATACTAGTTTTTACCCGCGTCTTCGCCCGCATACGCAATATATTATTATAAGTTATAGCCTATGTGTTATTCTGATATATAAGCTATATTATTGCAAAGTTTCATCTCAATCCAAAGTAGTTTTTGCGTGAAAGAGTAACAAACATCCATACATCTATCCTCACAAACTTTCTCGTTTATAATATTAGTAGGCTAATATCACCATCTTTCTAAATGTATAACACAGTTTTAAATTTGATTGGAAGTGTTGGTCTAATTTTCAGTTAAATGACTATTTTTTGTAGTATTTACAACCGAAAGTTGCAACCAAAAAATCGGTCCTTTTACAACAATATTGATCCTTACTTCTAATTTAACATATGATTAGTATATAAAATGTAAACTAGAGATAGTACCTATCACTACACCCAACATTATATAGTGATTCACTACACCCACTCCCGGTGTGGGGAGGGCATATCACCGAATAGATTTTTTTGAATAAGCTTAGTTCAAGTAAAATAGTATAGTGTGTAGTACTACTACTTGATAGTATAGTAAAATATTATAATATTACTATACTAAAATAACCCTGTAGGTGTATTATGATTTAGACCTTCTGAGCTTCTCGAAGGCCTCCGACACGGCCTAACGGCTACGCACGCATGTTCTGCTTTACGCACTATATGGTACCAAAATCCGGGTATAAAGTTAGATAAAACACGTGTACCATACATCTTTTTTTATTTCTCATTACAAATACTACATATAACTAAACACATTTATTGGACTTATTCCTCATTACAAATACTATAGCAAAACAATCACATTTATCGGAGACAACGTCTGCTCCGCGTTCCATAAGATGTCTACGACGATTAAGCTGAGTGTACGATAAATCGATTTCAGTCAGTCTCTTTGGAAATCGATTTTTGAAATTGTACCAGTTGACAGTGACTCCCGTATCTATAGCTATTATTTCTCTATGGTCCCGGTTCATTCCAGCTAATCTCGACATTGTTATCGTCAATATTGTTCTGTGGTTTATTTTAAACTCTATATTACGTCCATGGATTCAGGCTAAAACTGGGCATAAGCTTCATTTCTCTTTCACCAATCTTCTCTATTTAGTACTTTTATATCATCCATGGGCTACCGGATTTTGCAGTAACATACTTAAACGGGAAATCACGTGAGTCTGTACTTAGGCAGGACTACAGTTTACGCTTCAGTGCTATGCAAGACGGGGTCGCGCGCTAGTACTCGAATCTTGACAAAGGTCGCCTAATGCGGTTGAAACTACAGACTAAAAATAAGTATTACATAAACGTTTTCTCGTTTGTACCTATATCTAAAGTAAAATGTGTGAAAGCGCACTAGTTTCCTTAATAATATTTACCGTAGCTATTCACTCGTAATCTGGAAATGTCAGTATAAAATATTTTTTATTGTATGCAATGTTACCGTTAACAGCTCAATGTTAACCGACACGGCACAAAGTTTATTTATCGATTTTTCGGTTAAGGGCAAACTCTTATATAATCTTTTACTGTTTAACCTTTTTCTGGCGCCGGCATCGTAAAAAAATCACTTCCCTTAACAAACAACTTCAAAACCAGTAACTTATAATTAATTTTCGAAAGATTGTTCCTTATGGTTGCAATTTTATAAACTAAAATACAAGGTTGCGAGGTGCCGTCATACTTTTCTACAACTATTTATTTCTTTCTAGAATGTAGCAAACATTAATCAAGGGTTATTAAAAGATTAATCAGTAAGTAAGGATAGGTAGGTGCCTACTTAAACTAAGATTAATAATAAGACTACTTAGTCTAGCGCCGCCCATTAGATCAATCACTTAAAATTTTAACATCCAAGTACGTAAGGTACGGACTGTACCTTGTACCTTGAAATTTTAAATTTGAAAAGATGGTGCAGATAAGTTTCACACTATAATTAATGCCAAAATCACTAAACCAATTAATAGCACAGTGATTTTTGTAGTTAGTATCATCATTGACCCGAATAGGTGCAATTATGTGTCGTAATGGACAACCTCGGAAATTGCACGAGTTCCTAATCAATTTTCTTTAACTTTGACTCTCAAAATAGGTGATTAAAATATGAGCTATGATAACTTAATTAAAAACTGCAAAATCAAAATTGATAGTCATTTATGCTTTTAGTGCTGCTAGAGATACTTGAGACTTTTAGTGAAGATACTCGTAGCCTTACTAGAGACGCCACACTTGTGCGCTTATCTCCCGAAAGGAAATTTTGGGAGTTAGGCTTCGAGCAGGTATTCAAGAGATTTAGGATATACGAGTATATTTAATTCCCAAAAGAACTATAAAAAATGAAATAGCGAGTACTGTAATATCCAAAGGCCAGGTAGTACTTGGCAAGTTGATATTATTGTTTTTAAGCCAGAACGCAAGGTAGGCCTGTACTTAAGTTAAAATAAATCAACGCTTTTTCCGACCACAACAAAGCAAATAAATAGAGCAACGCTGATAATACACAAAAGAAGTAAATAATGTAGATATTTGCAATAAATAAGGTGATATCTTATGTAACTGATATCACAGACATTCATAAATTGATGAAAACGCATCGCTCCGGCAGGACTCCGCACGTTTGCTAGGAAATAATTCGCAATGTAATTTATAACGTTTGATATGAGTAACCAGAACAGTGACCGAGTGGGATCGAAGCGAATCAGCTACATTGAGCTCAGTATGTCCATTGATAATCACGCCAAAACAAACCTTACCGCGGGTCGATAAGGTGTCGGGTGCGAGGTGCTGATGACTGTACGCTGACTTCCGGAGACGTCCCCCAATGCAGACTATCCTCGCCTGATACTATGGAATACCTAACGATGCTGAATGAATACGGTTCTTTACTTATTTTTGTGTGTTACCTGTATGGTGTATTCGCGAAATGGAGATCAGACCGAGAAATTCGCGGCTTTTGTGATGCTACATGGAACTAATCTGAATGACGAACACTTTTGTAGTTTTACGCCTGTACTTATTTTACTCTAAAAAATTACCATGATAACAGATGATACATGGCAAGGTGAAAAAAGTAGATATAATTTTATAACTTATAATAAAAATGCAAACATTTTTTATCAGATAGTGCGTCATTGAAAATGTTACAGGTAAAATGCTAATGATGCATTATACTTATTAATATTATTCTGGAGATCGAGATGAGCTGTTAATTTTTTTTGTTTCATGCATTGTAGGTAACTATCACCTAAAGGCAAATTACTTTACACATATCACGAACACTAAATTGTGGCAGAATTAGCTTATGACAAATTAATCAAGTACGTAAAACTATTCAGGTTCAAAAAATGAAACAAATAGGTATACACTTTACATGCTATAATCGCAGATAATGACGCCTATTCTTTAAAATGAGCGTTTATATAGCTCATTTTAAATTGTGTAAAACTAATTTATAAAAAACAAAAGCTCTTCTAATAAATAACTTTATGCTGTATTTATTTTTTCAAAGGTAGTGTTTAGAATAATATCTACAGAACCATGAGTAATTCACGACACGCACTCAACAATATGTTAAATTTCAGAGATGGGTTCAAGGATCTCGTCATTTCTTTAAATAATATTTTTTTGATTTGCCTTTAAATTCTTGATAATATTTTCCCTTGACTTTACAGAATACCTAATTAAGTATTTCTGACCTTGTACTTGACCAAACTTTGTTAGTGCCATCTTCAGCTGTATTATTATTAGTGACACTACCATATATTCACCGACCACGGTCAGTACCTACCCAAATATGTGTATTTATTGATCAATTAGCAAACTGTGCAAACAACTTCCGATATTTATATGCAAATAATGTCCAAATCGGTTCTACAAATAGTACAGCCTTATCTAAATGGTATAGAGTCTGTAGATTAATCTGAATTAGCATAAATGTTGCACTCTATCACATTTGGGTTGTGAGTACGGAAGTATAAAGGTCTCTTGGGTCTATCACGTGGGTGCCTAGTTATAATTACGGTATAATATGTGTTTGTAATATGTATATACATATATGTATAATTATATGTGTGCGTACAAAATACAATTCTACTTACATAAGCTAAAACTACATAATAAATGTAATTTAAAAAAAACTATTAAACACGGTTTCATAGCATATCAAACTAAAAAGTGTAAAAAAAAGCGTAGGGCATTGTGTCATAAGGGTGCTTGAATTATGAAAAATCATGACACAAAGCCCCCACGCTTTTTTTACAATATTTTTCGTTCATTACTATTTTCGGCCTATATTGAAAATTATTTTACACTTTTTAGTTTGATATACTATGAAAGCTTGTTTATTAGTTTTTTTTTGGAACTATATTTATATTTCACTTTTTAGTGATCGAATAAATGCATAGTCATCGGTCTTTGATAGGTGTGCAGAGTTTAAAGAAAATCTGATTGCTCAAAGTAGGGCAAAATCGAGCTCGAAGGGGTTGGCTCAAAGGCAAAGAAGATAAGTTACTCGTAAAATAAGCTAGCTAGCTTCGAAGCGGTTTTTATCATGCATTAAAAAGATAACAATATTGACAACTGGCAGTGGGCTTATGCATTTGGATTATCTTTAGACCTTCAAGGGTCTGTGGATGATCCAATTGCTTTTTAACACGCTTTTATTAGTTTCACCTGCATGTTTGCTTGCTTGCCAAGCAGACCAAGCAAGCAAACTATGCATACTCGTATATGCTTAATAATGAGCTTCGAAGCTAGCTAGCTTCGAACTTATCTTCTAAAGTGTAATTTAGGGAATAGAACAAGGAATGCAATTTTTTTTATATACCTACTTACAAATTATTATGATTGAATTATTTAGCTAACGTCAATTGTTTTCCGACGGTAATCATTTATTTTTCTTACATTAGCATTAGCTGATCGAAAATTCGTAAGACGGAGGGAGTAAGTTTTCACTTCTGCTGGCACTCCCGAAGTGCTACCCGTTGTTTTTTTTTCTCATATTTGGTAGTCAAATTTTCCATAATACCTACTCACGAGCTCAGAGCAAATAAAAAAATCAAGAGAAAATGTTGTGAACAAACAAGTGAAGCCAACCAAAACTACGCCTCGCCGTGTACAGACAATTACACACACATCCAGGTACCTATGAAACTACGCCTTGGCTTGTCAGTCAAACTATGGCGGCGCAACAGCGACGCACTCACACATGTATAAAAAACCGGCTTTACTTGACTGTTCAACGACGTTCTCTCTGGTTTTTTTTATTTGCTCTGAGCTCACGAGTGCTTGTTTGTATTTTGCTAAAGAGTAAGTTTTCACAATAAATAAACATAAACTGATACTTTTAACTCTTAGTACTTACAAAGTAGTATTATTTATGAATTATTGCATCTATTGAAGTAAAAATCACTGGCTTATCTACTTACCATAAGTCATGGCTATTTGAATTAGTTAACCTACCGAGTAGTGATTATGTGACTATGTTTCTTTTTAACTCTGCCTGCCTTTTTAAATAATAAGTTATAGTATGGATCATCCTGGTATACTAGGTATGTGACACATGAATTACTTCTTCTAAATTACAACTCATACATTCCAAATGAAATAAAAGTTAGTGAAAAGGAGTTTATTTTATGAATACAATAAATATATTGCTTAAGGGTTTATTTATAAGATTACAATTGAGTATGATTGACTGGAGTATGTAGCGTCCTCAATAAATCAAAAATTGAGGCATTATGGACGATTTCGGATTACAGAACGCCCAAGACCATGTATCTACAATGAAACTTAGATGAACATATATTGAAGTGCTTAATTATCTACAAACATAATTTAACAGGTCATCGAATAGACCTGTGACATCTCCACTGAACCGCTCCGGCACTGATCCGCCGAATTGCATTTTTTACAAAGGAACCAATGTAATTAAATAAAAGCTCATCGAAAAAGTACCGTGTAGGAAATCGGCCCATCAAGTTTTTATCACATTGATTAGATCTCAGATTCAATATCCTGATCCTGATAGGCTGATGTATAAGCTAGCATCTAGGACTGCCTCGGTGGCTCAGTGGTTATTAACCCTGACTCCTAGGTCAAAGAGGCGTGGGTTCGATCCCCACCCAGGGCAAGCATTATGTGATGAACATTGGTGTTTGCTCTGTATCTGGGTGTTATTTAGGTACTATCTATATGAGTATAATATTATATGGATTTAAAAAAAATATATATGTTGTATATCAGTCTCTGGCAGCCATATCACAAGCTTTGCTTAGTTTGAGGTAGGGACCGTGTGTAAGATGTCCCCTAATATTTATTTATCTATATAATATTTATATTTAGAAGTAAGCCTGAGCGAAATATCTAATAGATGTTATTTTCAAAACACTACTGATTACTATAAGGATGTTTGTGATTAACAATTCATTAAAAAAATCAGAACCAGATTAAATCTGCATTAACTGCATGACAGTACGAATCACCGTCTTTCCTCTTCACAAAAACTCTTGGTATGTACACCTACTGTATGTGGAATCACTATAAAAACATAACACCTACTATAAATTGTTGATGTGCAACAAAATAATTATAACGGCACTTTTAAAACTTCATATTATTAATCGGTATTATTTTTATGATAAAAACGTGAAGTCTTAATTCAGAACAGGGTGATTGAATATTTTACGTAGTTCTGTTGCAATCCCGATGGCGCAACATAAGAAAAATAATAGAGCTAGAAAGTAGGTCATGATCTTTAGTCAATACTTGTACTTATTCAAATATTTTACGGTCATAGGTTGTAAAAATATAATTTAAATTTACAAATTCTCAGATTAGAGTACATTTTCACATATTTGTAGCGACTCTTCCAATAATTTATTAATGTTGTGATCAAAAGACTTATAAACCAGTTTTATGAATATCGAGTAGCTATTTCAAAACAGCATTCTATTAACTACGTACTTAGATACACTGTTTGTTTTTATTAATTTTCAACATAAACACAAGATTACGAGTATGTAGGTCTATTTTTGGCAAGATATTGTTTTCTTAATATGTACCCCATATTTCCATATGGATATATTTTTCCTCATTTACATTCAGAAATTAGATTCGAACTAAATTTGGAAAAATACAAATCTTATGTCGTTAGTAGTAGGTACGTAGTTTTTCAATAAAGATTTCCAAATATGTTTTATATAAAATTTGTTATCGCGAGCGTAACACGAGTCAACCGTAAAATGTGTTTCTTATTGAAATATTGCAATATCGACGCTGATCTCTATATATTGCTTGAATTTCTGTTCCATCTACGTTTGATGTGGACTAGCAATCTAACACAAGGTAAATTTTAATCTTCATGAGTCGTAAATTACTATAGTAGTTAGTAAAATTTATTTAAGCACGCACAATATCTAGGCTAGATTTATTGAGCCAAAGAACCTTCGTACTTTGTAGCTTATCCGATCTTAAAAAGTGCCTTAAGTACCTTCTCACATACCTTATATCTAAATAGCAATCAAAATAAAAAGTCATTGACAGATCAAGGAAGGAAACTCTATAACCATTGCAAAATACGTGTGCAGAAATATAAGACGTAGAAATGAAAATGTACGGTGCTTCGTGGCATTTGAATACTTCAGCGCCGCTTTAAAATTCATTGTTGTTGACATTGTATGATACATATATTTCAATGTTTAATTTTAGTGAGATATAATTGACATTTGATCTTAATCTGATATTATTAGACTGCTAATTCTTTTGGTGCCAATAAGTAATTTGAATATTTTAGCTCTACTTTGATTTTTTTATGCACTGTCGTTAACATTGCCTGTCACCAAATATCTTTTGTATTTCTTCCGAGATATTCGATCTTAATCCAATGTCATTCCGTCGATATTCGATCCAATGTTGATGTTTGTCTAGTGCGAATACAAGCGTAGCGTAAATCGCGATCTATGTAATCGATATGTTCCTGAACCTTGGCCCCAAATGCAACGCCGCTCTGCAAGATGAAGAATAATGCGCTGCAGTGTGACGCCTCTCTCGTTTGTTTGTTTACTACGCACGTAAGAGACCTGGAATTGCTGTATCCGTTTAGGCCTGGATAATAAAGAGTGGGTGTGCGATGATTCGTTTGATTGCATGCATGAGTAAACACCGAGTAATTTCACTCGGGGAACCAGTCCGAATCCTTTGTTTTTCAATGAGAAACAAATGTTTGATTAAGTTTTTGTGAGTTCGATTGGTTTCGGTAATTAAATGAACTACTTTTCACGGGTGTTACCGCGCGGAAATTGAAAACTTTTTCTTGGTGTAGTTTTCCGATGAACTTATTTTTTTTAGCTTACAGTTGCTGGAAGTGTATAATTTTAATTACTATCCCAAATATATTATGATCATGGTCAAAACATTGCATAGTGATCGATAATTCTCAATGAGTTGCTCTACAATGTAGAGTTTAATATAAGAACATTATTTCGGTATCGGTAAACTGTATGAAAATGCGAAAGCTTTATTTGTTTTCTAAATGGATAAACTGAGACAATAACACTGATATGAGAACTAAATATAAGACACCGATGGTATTATGTACTTATGGTGCATTAAGTAATATGATTATTTTTTCCTATTTTTTAAATATGGAACTTCCATGCAACAAATTTTGCTGAGCAGAATTAAAAACATCATTTAGCGAAAGCTTCCTATTAAAAAAGATAAACCTTATAATATTATTTGATTTTATTCGTGTATTTTAGATGTTTGTGATGTTTTATATTATCATAACTCCGCATTCATTTATAAAGGTTTTGTCGTCCCTGGCGCCGTTTCTATTTAAGGATGCAATCTGTACAATTATAATGAACATCTTTCAAGTGATATTAAATACTTCTCATATTCCTGACCTAATCATTCCACAATCACGCCTATCCACACGTGCCTCCTTAGAATTACTGTTACGAATTAATAATTATTAAGACTACTTGAACATCCAGAAGCTTTTCCTTTTCCTTGCTTAAAAAATAAAGAAAATTAAATGGGCAATTGTCATTCCACCACACACATACAATTTTAGGTAAATAGAAAACAAAAATGTGTAATTTTACCGGTGTCTGTTTCCTGTGAGGAACAATTGGCTATCTTCGCATCCAGACTACACGAGTATCTTCTTGGTAACCGCGCTCTATACTAGACTACCACTACTTAGTGTAACATTTTATGCTTATTCACAATTACATAATTTATTTAACAAATTCGACCCACTGCTGGGTAAAGTATAGTCCTGTCTTTTACTATGCCATCTGCCTTGGTACTGTGCCAACCATGTCCATGTTTGATCCGCTTCAACACACCAACCTATGAGCATTAAAACAGACTTTAACCTATTAGAGTGATATACCTTAGTATTTCCGAAGTTTGCATGCAATTTTCCTTAAAAACATTACCGGTACCGGTTGACCGTACCCGCACGGTATCGAAACAAGTAGGCATTGGTTCGAGGTCCGTGCGTTTTCACAAGGCGCGGTGCCGCCGCAAGATCACTGCCAAGGCGCGCTGCACATGCCCACTAATTGTTAGCGCCCGAGATATGACACAACACGTGCTATCATATATTTTAGAAAACAGTAGCGTAATTTGATACAGTATTTATTTTGATATTGTAACTACGATCTTCCCTAATATAATATTATAAATCCGAAAGAGAGTTAAGTGAGTTGTTGGTTTATTGATGTGTTTGTTACACTTTCAGGTAGCAACAGAGTAAGGGATAGACTTAGGTTTCATTGCATGGATATAATATGTCATAGACTACTTTGTCCCGGAAATATAAAAGGTTTTTTAATAAATCCACGATTAAAAAAGTACCACGAGTAAAACTAGTAAACAAATAATTGGTAAATGCTACAAAAATATTTTGTTTTGCTTTGTGACTCAGTCCCGGCGATTATGACTAATTTCGAGGTTTTGATGTTTAAATTTTGATAACACTAATGCTTAATCATTAAATTAAACCTACTTAAATATTCAAGGATGACAGAGGCGCAACTGCCGTCCAGGAAATATTAAGAAAATATAAATTTTGTGAAAGTTGTATTTTCATACCACGGTTGAGACTTTTGTGTTGAGAGTTGAGTATCTGTGTATAGTGGTTAATGAGACATAGTTTATGCGCAGGCGTGCGTTGCGGGACTATAGCAGTTAATCACTTAGTGATTATACAACTAATGAGAAACAATTGAAACGGATTATGTGTTTATTTTTAGATAGAATTGGGTACTCCGGTTATACAGCCTTCTAAGAAAGCAAGAAAAAGATAATGATGACCTTCAACGTCTTGCAAATATAATTTTTATACGTGTCTCCAACTTTGTCTCTGTCTACGTAAGTCTACAGCTGTGGGATTTACATATTTACCAAAACAGAGACAGATAGATACACGTACGCATCGTAATGAAAAACTCTGTCATCAGGGCTAGCCAACCAACTTACTCGAAGTTTGAAAACGACTTTATATGGCACCAATCCTGAAAACGAAAAAAAACACTGCAAAACACTTTCTCAAAAAATTAAATCTCCGTGCAAAACTTTTTGCAATATTACGACATCAGACATCATTTTTTTTTTCAATATTTCTGAGTTTCATTTGAGACGTCGTACATACTCGTACTTCATCCTAAGATGCATCTACTTTTTAGACAAATGTTGAAAAAATTTAAATTCTCTTTAATAAGACTCTGTTTTGTTTACAGTCATCCCAAGCCAGTCCTCGACAAAAGAGAAGAGCAAAGTACCTACAGCGCAAGAAGAGGAGTCGGATGTTGTGACGACCATCATCGGCAACTACGGCAGGTGGCAGCTGCTGATGACCTTCCTGCTCTCGCTGTTCTCCCTGCCCTGCACTTTCCACATCTACCTTCCCACCTTCACTGTAAGTATACAGTAATAGTCCACTGTTGTTGTTGTCTATTGATGAAGTGTGACTAGGCCATATGTACCACGCTGGCCCAGTGCGAGTTAATGGATTCTCTTACTCCTCCGAATTTTTCTATCAACGATTACTGGATTACTCACGATATTTTCGCACCGAAAAAGCAAGTGGTGTCAACTCGTACCTAAGTTCCAAACACTAATTGGTTACATACCAATTGATGATTGATCCGGATTTGACGATCAATCATCATCCTGTAATCATCGATTTGAAGGCCAGTGTTCTCCCAGTAGTCCACGACGGATTTTACTGTAAGTATGCTCTTTGCCTTTATTATGCATATATACGGTCGCTTTTTTATGCCAATCCTACGGTAGGTGGGGTAGGATTTACTAATAAGGCCTGCGTCAGGAAACATCTTTAGAGTTCAGCACATACTCGTACGTCGTTGTTTTATTTAAAAGCAGCGGTAATTGATTAGGTATGCTGCTTCTTATGGCACCTACATCTCAATAGCTTTATTAGTGGATTAGAGATATTATTGTCGATAGATGTTTTTTTGCAATAACTCGCTTTATTTAATAGGTTACATAACAGTTTTTCCGTAGCAGAGATAAAATGTTACGTAATTCTAATATATTTAAGATCCTCTGCTATGAAACATTACTCAAAACTCAATCATAATTTTCTGTTAGAATTTAAATCATTAAAATCACAAACTTCTAGAATTAGGTACTAGGTATGCTGTAAATAACTATAAAAGTGAGTTTTTCATATATTTTAGTTTTGCTTGCCTCTGTTGTATACCTAGTCTAGTTTTCACAATAAAAATAAAAAAATGTGGCTGGAAACTATCTTATTTTCGGCCTACGCTTATTTCTATCCCATTCTTCATGGTCATTTGTTTGCTTTTCAAATACGAATATATTTTCAAAAAATGCGATATGGAGATTCTATAAAATTAAATGTGATAAAACACCCTTGAAGAGTTTAAAGTGATTAGATTTATCAGCTACTCAGTCAGAAATAGGTGCATTGTTTCTTAGATCCATCAGCTACTCAGTCAGAAATAGGTGCATTGTTATTTGTTTCTTAGATTCATCAGCTACTCAGTCAGAAATAGGTGCATTGTTATTTGTTTCTTAGATCCATCAGCTACTCAGTCAGAAATAGGTGCATTGTTATTTGTTTCTTAGATTCATCAGCTACTCAGTCAGAAATAGGTGCATTGTTATTTGTTTCTTAGATTCATCAGCTACTCAGTCAGAAATAGGTGCATTGTTTCTATTTACTTGACCAATCGAACAAAGCAAGTGAAGTCTCCGTTTTGACTTGACGATTTTGCTCTTATCTGTCCGGATTTTCAATCTCTTCTAAAGGTCTAATTTTTCAACGAATCTTGACGGAACTTGGTACACCGATTTTATATATTAATGTTTTTTTTTGTCGGTGTCGATTTTTCATTCGGATAGTATTTCCAACAAAAAGGAGGAAAAATTGTTGTAGCGCTGTTTATCAATCGATTTCGATAATGTTTAGATGATTTAGCAAGTTTCTTTAATATCTAATAAGATTTCCGGGTAACAATATTTTCAGAGTATGGACTGGAAATCGGTCAAGAGCGAGTCGAGATATAGGTAGGCTTATGAAGATTCAGTTAAATAGATGTGAGGTCTACTGTTTGGAGAATCACTAATTTTACGATGAAAATCTAAGTGTTCGAGGCAAAAAGGAAACCACGTGATTTGTTATTTCTGGAGTTACGAGAACAATAAAATTACTAATTATTTTGCGGTCAACAAAGGTGAAAATGTATTTTTGTAGTAGATAGGTATTTTATCACAGAAACGTGCACTTTGGTAATTGCTATCTATAAATATTGTGGAAGAATCATCTTGCGGTTTTTTGTCATATGGCAGTAAATTACAATATGTATCAATTATTATCTTAAATTGAATTTGAATCTCGAATATATCGAATATATTCTATTTTATGTTTTTGTAATCAATTTTCTTGCAATTTGTGATCCAGTTTTTTGTTCAAAACATTATTGATAAATAATATATTATCCTAAAAGCTTTTATCCTTAATTGGATTTACCTATGTGTGATAGTAAAGCTCTGGCCAACGAAAGTTGACGCTCGAATTTTACGCAAACTTCAATAATATCAGCTAAAAAAAATCAGCTGTTCGTACTGATGGTCTAAATGACCCCCTTTCGGCTTATTACAGGGTAAGTAAATAACCCTTTATAAAATTGCAACACTGAATCGACAAAATGTATGAAACAGCTGATTTTTTCCTCGAATTGCGCGATGGCCCCATAGTAAAAGTTGTTCATAATTATGGTCCAAATTATTTCCTTTCGTCTTAGTACACCAGCTGAAGATAACCATGTATTTCGGATCATATTCCTGTAAAATATTGGAATTATACAAAGGTTTTCTCTCTACATTTCAGGCCAAACAAACAAAGTTCTGGTGTCGAAGGCCAGACAACTTCTCCAGCTTACCCTTAGAAAGTTGGATAAACTACAGCCAGCCCATGGACGCGTGTTCAGTGAGGACAATACCGGCCGGGGTGACGGTTGAGAGCATACTGAACTTCACCGCCCCTCTTCTAGACTCCTTCCAAGAATGTAAAGAGTGGGACTATGACCGGTCCGAAGTGGGCAACACCATCATTTCGGAGTGGAACTTGGTCTGCGACAAGGCTAACCTTACGAACTTGGCTGAGGTCGTGTTCCTTATCGGAGTTGGGGTGGGAGGTGTGGTTGGGGGATGGATTTCGGATAGGTAAGTTTATCAGTCATTTTTATCATGTATTAACGATTAGATAAATCCAATATTGACCTAGGCTCCCTAGGCTCTCTTATATGTTTCAAATAGTTCTCAAAAGTGATGTATCCCTATGAATATAGATCGTTTATATTAGGATTGGTAGAAAGCTATGTAATTATATATGCAGTGCTTTTTCTACGATCCTTTATCATGGGAATTATATGCCATCTTGGAAATCCTTTTACTGCGCTTACCGACATGTGGTTTCTAATCGATAACTTTGCAACTCCACTCATCGGTGATTGGTTCTGCGCTGCGTGGTGGTTGTACCCTGCCCACTGCAGCTTAAATCTGCTTATCTGTAATACTTCTATGAATCTCCCCTCATTACTTAATCTTAAAATTATCAGTTAAATTCCGAAGGCTTGTTTGTTTAAAGTCATAATATAAGTTGAAATAATCAGTTGGCAGCTGGTGAAGCAACATAGTAATTATCTACCTTGTTACCTCTAGGTACAGGATCTCATGTATGTATCTTATGTACCTACATGCATAATTAAGTCACGCTGTAAGAAATGTTTGATTTGATTTTTTTGATTTCCAGTCGGAAAACCATAAAAATACCTATAGAAAAAATCTGGCTAATGTTAAGTTAATTACACTGATATAGGTAGCGGCAAACAACTCTTAGTTGTAATTTATTTATTTTTTCTTCTTGCATATTTCCTTGAATTAGAATAATCAGTATAGTATCGGTAGTGCCGATCTATTTCCTGTTATTTAAATAATTTATTTGGTAGGTATTTAGTTTATATTTAGAACACGTTGATTTATGTGTGACTAATCTTGTCTGCAAAATACTCGTGTTCAAATTGCATCATTTCTTATACCTAAGCTATATGAATCAAAATCACGTTGCATTTAGGATACGAGTACAATTTATACGTATTTACTAACTTTTCAACGATTTTAAAGAACACCAGTCCAACATAACTCCTATCAACCCCTGTTTTTGTCAACCTTCTAAACTCTAAACGTTTACGAATGTCGAAAATTGCAAAACGAGGTTATAGTTTTAACTGACTCCTATTACTGTTGCTATCCCTTGTTTTGGTTTGGTAGACACCGCTAATTACAACCAATCGACAAAAAAATAACAGAGTGTAAATTCCTAACATTTCTTTCATTCAACATGGATTTTTTTTTTATTCCAATTTATTTTTGGGACTTTTATATAAAATACATGGCAGTCCCATTGTATATTCTAACTTACTGACTACTTAATAGTACTAGCTACGTATTTCCGATCACTTGAGGCGACTCACCAAATCAAATAGCGCTCCGGCTGCGTCAGAGCTAGGTTCAGTCTTTCGATGGTTGGTAGACAGCATTGGTTCTGCCACGCCCGAATTTCATTATATCCTTTAGAGATTTTACTTAAATTTTATAACGTATCCTTTCAGGTTTGGCCGCAAACGCATCCTCATGGCTATGATGGTAGCTCAAAGCGCACTAGCAATCCTCTCTTTGCTCGTGAGGTCCTACATCCAATACGTCGTAGTGCGGCTTATCATGGGCTTCGTGTCCGTATCCGTGGTGTACGCTGCCTTCGTACTGTCTGTGGAGTTGGTTGGTGGGAAGTGGGTCACCATCGCTGGGGTGTGCAACTTCTTCCCACTACCGCTGGCGTATTTGATCGTCTCTCTGCTGTCGCTGGTGATGCCCAACTGGAGGGACCTGCAGCTCAGCCTGTCGATCCCTGGATGCTTGCTTCTCCTTCTATGGTAAATATCAATTATGTTAACAATTTTTATCTGTATAAATGATTTTTTGATTTATACTGATGACTTCATAAGTGGTATACAGAATGTCTTGTCAATTTCTCTTTGATGGTTACATGATGACATAAAAAGTGGTATAAAGATGTTTCCCCTCAGATGATTAGGCACGTGTTTTATAAAAGCTCATGTGATTTGCGTGGTGCTGTGGTTAAGACAGTAGTTATGCACGATAAAACTGTTAACTAGCTCTCTATACGGACACTGCTTTGCATTGTGATAAATCAAATGTAATATCAAAAGGATCAGTCAATGCAAGAGTATAACAGCCTCAACCTGAGGACTTATGAGCATAAAGGACCTCGACGTCATGATTTCTCCAAAGCTTTAATTTTATATGATTACTTAAATAATTTAATTCGGTTATTTTCTTTTGCATATCTCTAATGTTACCAAAAATGTATTCCAGGTTCGTACTACCCGAATCCCCGAGATGGCTGCTCAGCATGGGTAAAACCCAAGAAGCAAAGGAGATCCTCCTAAAAGTGCTCAAATTCAACAAGCGCGAGATGCCGGCCGATATCGACAAACTGCTAATGCTATCCAAATCTGAAACCCAAGAGGAAGGCCCTAGCGTCATGATGCTCTTCAAAGGAGCATTGAGAAAACGCACGCTCTGTCTATTCCTCGTTTGGTTCAGCATGACCATAGCTTACTACGGCCTGTTGCTTAACATCGGGAATTTCAATATGGGGAATCTTCACGTGACGTCGATTATTCTCGCCGTGGTCGAGATTCCAGCGATAGCATTCAGTATACCGGTACTCCTGAAGGCGGGCCGTCGTTTCCCGATATTTATCAGCATGTTGGCGTGCGGGCTGGCCTGTATTGCCAGCGAGCTGTTCTCTATAGCGTACGCGGAGAACTGGGTGATGATCGCTTGTCTGATGGTGGGGAAGTTTGCTATTGGAGCAACGAATATGATGCTCCCGATATTTACGGTGGAGCTTTATCCCACGGTGGTGAGGAACCTCGGAGTGGGCGCCAGTCAGATTTCCGCCGGACTCGCGCTCATTTGCATACCGTACTTATGGAAATTGGTGAGTTGGCTTACATTAAATAAAATAATTAAAACTTAGGACATGTTACACTCGGTCTCTGACCCCAAACTAAGCAAAGCTTGTGATATGGCTGCTGGACACTGATATACCTACTACATTTACATATTTTATTAAAATATACGTATATAGATAATAACATCCAGACACAGAGCAAATACATAATAATATGTTCGCCAAACAAATATTTGCTAATCTCCAAGGTGGGAATCAAACCCACTCCTTTTTAGCCTAGGAGTCAGGGTCACTAACCACTAGGCCGCCGAAACAATCAATTATAATACTTATACGTAGAAGAACCACAGTTGCCGATACAGCCCAGCGGATTGGCAAGTTAAAAAGGTTTTGGGCAGGGCACTTAGCTCGGAGGACTGATGATCGATGGGGTCGAATAGTTCTCGAGTGGAGACCATACCCGATGCAAGCGCAGTTTAAGACGTCCACCTACGAGGTGGACAGATGATCTCATCAAGACCGCAGGATCACGCTGGATGCAAGCTGCTTCCAACGGATCTTATTGAAGATCTAGAGGGGAGGCCTATGTCCAGCAGTGCACGTTGCAAAGCTGATGGATGGATGGATAATACTTATTGGCATCAGTTAGCACGAGGTGAAACGTTGCGTAGTAGTGAAATCATAGGCCAGCGGAAGTCGGGGTCTGCGCATCTTATAGCTGACTTCAAGGACGCCCTTAAGTTTGATTGGACCTTTTGGAGGACCGATGTTTTCGGTCCTGTATTGAAATGTTCCAATAACGACGGGATCTATATTACAGGCACATGTTCAGCAGTGGATAATCTATTTTTTTACCGTGACAAAACACCTCTAGCCTCTATACTACGAAATAATTAGAAGGAAAAGTTACGGGGCATAGCTACTCTAATTATACATCAGGTACATAAATGTGTAGGTAATTAAATAATTTGGACTTTGTGTTACCATTCTGCAAAATTGAACATCATAATTAGATTTTTTACATGCACTCACTGATTTATTTCGGGTTTTCCATGCAATCTTGTGGAGTTAACGACCCAAAACATCGCGAATTTAAAGTTTATCTAGTCCACTTTCCGTTCGTTATTTTCGTCTTTTATCTCGACAATCATCTTTTGGAATTTAGAATTCAATTTTATTACTTACATTTTTATTACATTACCTACATACGCAAAAAACACTACTGTAGAAAAGAAAAACGATTAAAATGTTGTAACATCCTTATTTTAATTTTTATCAGGTGTAAGATCAGATATTTTAATAATGTTTGATTGCTCTAGTGCTTTATGGTCTGTAACCTTTTAACTAATAGGCATAAACATGATCATAAAATTATCACTATGATTAATTATTGTGAAAAAAGTACTACTCTAAACTAATTTAAAGTGATTCATAAATGAATTAAGGCCAAGTTTTTACCACTTGTTTACTTGCTACTTAAAATGTTAGGTACTTGAAAAAAGAGATAGAGGAAAACGTACACCTCGTGAATTCAAAGATGAAGTTCAACTGCAAAAAATATGAGACTTACTTACCTAACGTTTTTTCCCCTCACGCGGTAAGTTTCACACATAACATATTATTATATAAGTACCTAAGTTTTAAAAAAAAGTCGTGGTGGTCAAGAGGGGTAGTGACACCCGCCTTACAATAGTAAGGTCGTGGGTTCAAATCCGCGGTCCCGTACCAATGAGTTATTTGTAATTTATGTACGGAATTTCACACCACTGGCTTTTCGGTGAAGGAAAACATCGTGAGGCAACCTATATACGTCCGTAGGAGAAATTCGATGGCGTATGTGAATCCACCAACCCGCAATGGGCGAGCGTGGTGAATATAGCCCAATCACCCTTTGTGGGTAGGCCTACGTCCTGCAGTGGACTATTTAAAAAAGGCAGGTACAGTACAGTACCTAAGTTTCATGAATATGCCAAACGACACATTGATAGCGCAAAAACTTACAATAAGTAGAAACTTGTCAAAGCAGATGAGGAAATACATTTCAGGTGGCTAAGTTTTATCTTTCGCAACTTTCGCAAGACTGATGACCGAATAAGTTGAAAAGTACTCGAATGGAGACCACTTGTGGGCTATAACAGGGTAAAAAGCAGGCGTAGCAAAGGGTCAAATTGCCTTTCTACTATTATGAGGAAACAAAGTATGGATTGACAATGATAACTGACATTAATGTCAGATGGATAAAATGGTTTTCTCCCTTTGTCGTGCTACCCGTGCACAGGACCGATGACCTTATTAAGACCGCAATATCGCGTTGGATGTAAGCTTCTAACCGGCCTTAATTGGAAATCTTTACAGTCCTGTGTCTAGCAGCGGACGCTTTATAATACAATGCTGATGAAATAGAGTTTCATATTGGCTGAATCGCCTCTATGTAATGTAAAGACATCTATGTCCATAGAGAGAGACATAGTTTCCCCAAATTTCGCTCTCTGATAGATGTTATTTAGAAATGGCCTTTAGGGTTTGGAGATCATGAGTTCCTACAGAGATCCCGGTGTATGATCCACCTAGTATGTTGACGTTCTACGCTGCGGTTGCTGGTCCGTGGTCTCCATTCGAGAACTTTGCGGCCCCATCGGCCAACCGTTCTTCGAATTATGTGCCCTGCCCACTGCCATTTCAACTTACTAATCCGCTGGGCTATGTCGTTATGACTGCTATATATAACAATACCTTTGTTCCACAGATGTTATGGCTGCTATGATTATGTTAACTATATCTTCGTTCCGCAGACGTTAATCAACGAGCACCTGCCGATGGTGACGATAGCGGCGCTCGCGTTCTTCGGCGGCGCCATCATCCTGGCGCTGCCCGAGACCTCCAACCAGCGGGACACGAGGCCCGTTCCTGAAGGGAAAATGTACGTACATTCCGCTTACACAGTAAGCTGTGCATGAGCCAGCTAAACGTGTGTGAATGGCCTTTTTTAACCGATTTCCGAAAAAGAGGAGGTTAAAAAGACATTCACAAGAAGATGTTCTATGTTTGTCTGTCTGTATATACAACGTGTAACGGAAAGACTGTATACATACTGAAAGTACCAAATCAGATAATGGTAACAAACTAGATGGGGGCATGTTTAGCCGTGTAAGTTCGTTTGCTGATTTTTAATCTTTTTTTGAAAAACTAGTCATTTTTATGACTAATTCACATTTGCACAGCACTATCACACTAAACAGCTGTGAGGTCAATAACACGACCTTGCCCATCAAAATCAAACCACACCTCCTTGTTGTGACATGTTTGTTTACGTGCAAAAGATTTTTCTGTCAGTCAGTAAGAAGTCTAGTCAGTCATATTTAATTTTTTTTTTAAAATGAATGTTGTTTTTTCGGCTCGGAATTTCGAATACAGCATCTATACAAGGTATAGTATCAACCCACTTTTTATGTATACAGCCTTTCCGTTACACGTTGTATACTTTTATTGTTCATCGATATTAAAATATCTTTTTAGTTCGAAATGGTTTACCTACCTACTTCTGAGGTGGTCTCATTTAAATTTTATCGGAATCGGCTAAGCCGTTTTTGAAAATTTAAACCGACAGAATTCGACCGAACTATTTGAATTTTGGATACGATAGAAGTCGATTGTGCCATTTTTTGTGAAAATTAATTATTTTAACTCCCAACGATAACGGGGTGTTATAAGTTTGGTGTGTGTGTGTCTGTAAGTTTGAATATTTGTATTTCTGTATGTGTGGCATAATATTTATGAAATTTTCCAAATAATAGTATATTATGGTACAAGTGTGTAATGTTTGTAATTACCGCTGAAGCTCCATTGAGAGGTCTTAAGAGAGCCGAGGACGGTAATCACCAATAGACACGTGTAGCATACGACGTTTTGTCAACACACTTGTGAATAAAATAATACTAAAAAACTGGATTAGGAGCTATACTGGAAATACTGCCGAAATGTGTTGTCCGTCGTCCATTAGTATAGGGTAGTGTTGACGTAAAATAAAATTATAGATTAAAATAATTAAACCACTGAATTTATTTCTTCATTTTATGAGCTTTTTTAATGTTTTTTGGATATTTTTTTTCATAAAAAAATGCGATTTAATTTTTTTGTCTGAATTTTCACTAATATTGCATAGAATATTCTTGCTGAGTTTTATAATGGTCGTGAAACTATAGTCGTGAAAAAGCGAAATGTGCCCTTTTGTCGCTTGTGCTAGTAGGTGTATCATAGCTCACTGTTCTACTCTGGGTTTGGATTAGCAAAGGTACTTGCTCGAAACTTGCCTTGTTTGATACCATCAACGCCCTCTACATTTGGCTGCGTTAGCTAAGTCGACTCACATACACCTTTCCTTTCTTTGCAGGGCTTCGTTCGATAACGCGTCTCCTTGCAACGGCACGTTTACAGTGGCCACCGAAAGAGGGCACTAGTTGACGAAAAAACTATAATGTGAGTGTGATAAAATATTAAAATAATAGCAAAGACATTTTACTGAAAAACTTTACAGTGAACAGTGCAAAGTGAGATTATTTTTTCAGTTACCTAGTGTGAAATAAGCATTAGACATTGATAAATAGAATGTTATAATTCTTTTAGATAGAGATTTATTAGTAGATATTTTGTTGATAAATTTTACTAAGTTTAGAATATTAAAAGGCCTAGCAAATATTAACTTATTGAGTAGCTTGCTGTGAAACAATGTGACTACGAGTTTTGTTGACTCTGCACAGGGTTATTTGGAAAAAGTGTACTAAATAAAAAGAGATTCAGAGTATCATTATGAACAACTTTTACTATGGGGGGTCAACTCAGAATTCAGGAAAAAAACAAAAATTTTTATCGACTCCGAGTTACAATTTTATTATATGAAACCACTAATTTATTTCCTCGAAATCCCGAGTTTAAACCATTTTAAAAGTGGTTCGTGGTGAAGGTCTAAATAGCCTCCTTTCGGCTAGGTATACTGTTTCTGAATAGCCTTCTGTAGTTATTAAAAATATAGGTGAAAATCAGTCAACAGACCTCTTTTTGAAATTATTTTATTTTACGCTTTGACATTGCCAATATGTAATATGATTTTCAGATATAAGAAAAGTATATTTAGTTGAATATGCCTCTGTAATAGTATATAATTTAATGTTACATTGGCTTCGATTGCAATATTTTTGTAAAAGAATGTGATTTTATTTTATAAGTGAATTGATGCACGCTTAGCATTTTTTATTATTCTGCTGGGGCCTTACCATGAGCTCTAAAGCCTTCTTATGTCTTTTGTTTCACTCAATAATTGTGATAGTGAGACAAACGCCAAATTCATAACAAAGTAAGAATGTGGTACGACCTCTTGGAAATATATCTAATTATATTATGTATATTATAGATACCATGTATTGACGAATTTAAATAAACACGCAGTTACCACTTTAGACAAATTAAAAGACAGTAAATATATCGTTTATTTAATTACATATAAGATTATTAATTTTCGAAATGTAATAATTATTTAATTAGATATATGTACAGTAACTATTAAGGTTTTAGCGTTAGATTTAATCAATATATAAGATGCGTACCTGTGTTAATTGCCTACCAACTAGTTAATAAATAAGTATTTAATTATTAATCAATGTAAGTACCTCCACAAGTTATTTTTAATGTAGAGATTAGGTCATAGCTCGGATTCAAAGCTGTAGTTTCGAGTCGTCGAATTGGCTTCTGTACTTATAACTATCGAGTTTTTAACATATTCTTTTTAGAGCATGAAAATCAAGAAGCCCAAAGTATGTAAACACTACTTTAAATTCAGGAATCTCGATCAATATTTATAAAAAAATAGATATGACCAATTCCGGTAGCCAATTTGCTAATAATTTAGCAAAAAGTGAAAAGCTAAATGACGAATAAAATTAAAATTTTCTTTCTCTGTGCGTATCAATAATTAGAAAAATACTAAATACTGGTAACGTAAACTTCCAAATTGTAAAAAGGTAACAGGTACTGTGGTGACCACAGTACCAAATAAGAATGATTGCGATTGTGGCGACTCATTTGTTACCTTTTTGCCGAACTAAAATAGATCAATCAAAGATGGCTTCCATCTTCTTTCAATCATAATTCCCGAATTTAAAGTAGAGAAATGACACCTTAAATAGTTACGTAAATGACGTGATTTGTAAACAGAACTTGTGAACGAATTAACTGGAAATAAACTAATTATTATTTTGTAATGCGTCTGTTTTTTTTTGTTCACACATAATAGCGGGCTAAATAGCTTATTAAGAATTCGTGTGGTTACGCAGGCGACGTGTGAGCATTTTCATTTCTAAATTGGATTATTTAATTAAACCGTTACGATCCGACGTACAATATACGCTTCAGTCTTTTTTTAATAGTCCATTGCAGGCCTACCCACGAAGGGTGATTGGGTCATATCCACCACACTGGCCCAGTGAGGGTTGGTGGATCAACTGATTATAAAACAAGTACCTATATCATCTCTACACATCTACGAATACTGAAATAAAACAATTTGTTTCAGCGAACCATTCTCTAAAAGAAGCAGAAGAGTCTAAGATTTGGTTTAGCAAATAAATACCCCATCCGTTATTTAATAATGATAATGCTCGCTAAGCTATGCCCGCGGCCTCGCTTGCGTAATATTTTTTTTTTTTTGCTATCCCATAAAAACCATTTTTCCGGGATAAAAAGTACCTACCTAATCTGCGACTGCAAAGAATCAAGTCAATACTTCCATCTGTCCATTGCTTCGTGAATGAGCACCAAACAAACTCACAAACACACTTTCGGATTTATAATGTTAGCAAGGATAATGTAATTCGCGAATCAATTGAAATAAGACTTGTCTAGTTAAATGTGGGACCGAAAATATTTAGATATTACGTAACTTGGAGACTCTGCGACTAGCAGGCAATTTCAGAGATCACCATTGGCAATCAGTAGGTAAGTAGATGTACCTGTACCAGCCTTTTTAATAGTCCACTGCAGGACGTTTGACTAACCACGAAGGGTGATTGGGCCATATTCACCACGCTCTGGCCCAGTGCGGGTTGGTGGATTCACATACGCTTTGGAATTTCTTCTACGAACGTATGCAGGTTGCCTCACGATGTTTTCCTTCACCGAAAAGCACGTGGTGTGAAATTCCGTGCATAAATTCCAAGAAATTCATTGGTACTGGACCGGGATTTGAACCGACGTCCTCACAATTGTAAGGCGGGTGTCATTACCACTAGACTAACACGGCTTTTCACCAAGTAGATGTATTGTATTTTAATTTAAAATATCTATACACCCTGGAAATTTCAGTCTCCACGGAACCATTAAGACAATGCCTACAAAGGAGATTAGGACACCTGTGTCAAATAGGAACCTTGTCCAAATTTCAACTCATTTTCACGTGGTACATTGACTCCTAACCTCGTCTAGGGCGATGCATTCCCTTGGTAGTTACAAAACGAGTGTAACGGTGGAGTCCGGCGCGCCGCCGATACGTGACTCACATAATATGAACTACATCATACCTTGCTCCAAAGGCTCATTATAAACGCTTCGACACTCAACAATGCACTCGAGTATTGTAACATTTTCTTCACAGAATAGTTGCAGCAGCAATCGTCGCAACCGCGGCTATAGCCAATATTCATTTAATCTTTTACCATTTTAATCTCACCGCTATTTACGCTTTCGTCACATTGGAAGGTGATGTATTTTCTAATCAATCAGTAAGTATCATCATTATTATCTCCGTCTCATGACATCCACTCCTCTACTTGACAGAATTCAAACAGAGAAATCATTCGAAGAAACTTAATTGCATCCAGCGTGTTACGACAGTTTTTAAGAGATCATTTAGCCACATTATAGTTGAATTATAGCAAATCTTTCAATGAATAACGATACATATAGTTAATATGGTTAATACGAGTATTTAACAAAACTGAACTGAGGAAAGTGCGATTGCGTTTTCCGGCTCCTGCGCAACGTCAGCGGTTTCAATAGTCGTAATGACTGGAAAAAATATTATCATAATACTTAATATTGGTCCCTTAGTATGTTATTTGTAAGTTTAAAAAAAATTTGGAGTCATACTTTTTCCAACCAAAAGTGGCAAAAATAAAACGCGTCAAGTCGCATTCAGGAGTGAGAACTTGTGACGCCTCCTCTAGAGGTACATTTTTAACGCACTATATCTACATCAGTTGTTGATTAATTAACAAAAGAAAAACGCATATCCAATTAACGCATATTTTTGGTGACCTGACGGACTGATTACATTTTTAGTCATCTAGCCTATTAGTGCTCTCCCGGCTGTTGACCCGTGGCACTCCTGACACGAATGCATATTGAGGCGGCGGTATGAATATGACCGGGTAACAGGTCCTATTGTGGGGCCAATGGAGTACGTGTCGAATCCAAAACGAGCCAGTGAAAAAGGCGATACAGGACGGATAACGGCACATAGCTACTCTACTGTACTGTGCCGGCCTTATTTTAATGTTCCACTGCTGAGCATAGGCCTACCTACGATGGGCGATTGGGCCACATCACTCTGGTTTAGTGCAGGTCAGTGGATTCATATACGCCTTCGAATTATTCAGAGATATGCACTTTTCAATGATTTTTCCTGATCGATTTTTTTACTTCGTTGAAAGCTAGTTAGTGAGCTAGTCTACTGGTACTGTACTGTAACAACCTTTTAAATTGTCCACTGCAGGACGTAGACCTACCCACGAAAGGTAATTGGGCCATATCCACCACGCTGGCAGTGCGTATCGGTGGATTCACATACGCCATCGAATTTCTCCTACGGACGTATGAAGGTCGCCTTACGATGTTTACCTTCACCGAAAAGCCAGTGGTGTGAAATTCCGTACATAAATTCCAAGGAATTCATTGGTACGGGACCGAGATTTGAATCCACGACCTCACAGTTGTAAAGCGGGTGTCATTACCACTAGACCACCACGGCTAGTCTACTGGTACTGGCAGTCCATGAATATGGGAAAACATAATTTATTACGCAGTCTTGAAAATAGTTCGTGAGCGGTAATCGTATGCATCATCAGCGATGAGAAAGTGATATTTAGCATAACGTAGGAATTTACGTCTTAGTAATTACGACAGTAGGTATATTTCGATGTAGTTCATTAATTGACCAGAAATATAAGATCTAATGGGAAAATCTCACAAGAAAGTGAGGAAGGTCTATAGTCTATACCATCCCAATAACCCAAAAGGCAGAATGGCCAAATAGCAACGTTAGCACCTAACTAAAGCGAGAGCTGTGTTTATAAGTAATCTATCAATCACATTTGAATAACCAAAGCACGTCTATTTACTAGGAAATCGTTTTGTGACAATATGTAAAAGTAAATCTTATTGTAATTCTCTACAAGTTATTGTCCCAATTTATATCGAGTGCCTACTTAAGATGCGTTTTCAATGTATAAGTCTCTCTTAGATCTAAAACACTTATATACGTAAGGCTCATTTATTAATTACCTACTACATCCGATTTGTGATAATTACATACGAGTACACCGATATTACATAACATAATACCTACCCATCATGGACGTATGTAGAGAAGAGTTAGCTATCCCCATAAATTTGCCTCCATAACTCTCTTACCGAGCCGATTAATAAAATCATGTTGTGCAGCTACGTATATTCCAATTCAGTAATTATAAAATTCTGTAGTCACATTCACATAGCGAAAATATCTGGGCCCCAAGATACGGGTGCTTTATTGTACCTAACCAGTTTGGGGAATAGTGTCTGCATAAAAGTTGTATAATTTGTATATCAATAAATAATTTTGAATATTATACATACTCCAAACTACTTTCCTCAGTAAAAAAAAATCCGGTCAAAACTATAGTCTTCATGTTCATTCAATTACGTGATTCATTTTCCATTTCATTATAAAAATTTGCAAAAAACCATGTTAGTTTTCATAGTAAGATTTGTTCTCTATTTAACAACTAAGTAAGCACAATACCTATTTTACGAAAGTATTTACTATCATCGATGGCAGTAATAAAGATGTAAATAATCACTATACTCTATAAAATTTAACTTGATCTCTGCGACAGTGACATATTGACATATTTAGAGTTGAGATAGTGGTGGAAAAAATCGATTTTCAAACAATGTTGTAATGAAATCAAATGAGTAGTTGGAGGTGAGAAATTGGATTTTATTTACTTACTATTATTTAAGATCAAGTATGTACACATGTAAATAATGTTATAATATTAATTAAATACTCATAATAATGTAACGATAGTATTTATCGACGTTTTTCACTTTAACGGGTTTACGGGTTTAATTTAATTACACATATAAAAAAATGTTATGATATTAACATATAATAAAATTAATGATAAATTTAATTTTATTTAAAATATCGTTAGTAGAAACTATCGATATTTTACTTAAAACTCTATCTAAAACTCTGTGGTCACGATCATTCGTCGCCCATCACTAATCGGCATGCCCATAAAGTATGACTTTGACAGGTACTGTCAGTACTATTAAGAAATTCAGGACTTCATAGGCGTGATTTTTCTGACAGCTGTCGCAGAGATCAAGTTAAATTTTATAGAGTATAATAAACACTAAATAGTAGATTGTATCATTATACAAAATGAATGAAAAGAATGTAAATGTAAGTTTTCATTTGTTTTATTATTAGATACCATTTAATTGCAATTTAGTTGTTACTCGACGTTTTATTAAATAATAATATTATAGTAAAATATGATTCGCATTTTGTTTTCTCATAGAGGTGATGAAAAGTAGAGTGTACCACTCGGGCGCAAAATATATTTTTGGCTCGGGGGACGTACTTTGAATCCCTCGCTAAGTTCAGGATTCTACTCTAAAATCTCTCACTTCGCTCTGGATTCAAAAAAGCGCCCTCGCCGTAAAATAGTAAATTGTATCATATGGGAGCAAAATAATATTTATACCTCCAAATTCAAAACAAAGATCATTCCGTTGCACTTATAAAGTCCTTATAGAAAACACCACCTTTGGGCGCACTTAAAGGCGAACCAAGTAGTCATTTTTGAATAGATGTGGTGAAAAATATTATAGGTGCTCCAAATTAGACAAAATGTCCATATCACAATCCCTTTGGATAATCATTGATTAATTATCTCTCGATCTCTGGTACAAAAAACTATGTACATATTTGTGTACTTATTTACTCAGGCTTTACTTAAGTACACGCTCATAGCGTAGTTTGACTAGGTTTTCGTTAGCGATCATGGAAGTTTAGCAACGTTCAGCACGATCAGTCTGCGGATGGATGACAGCGGGTGGCATTTACAACTGGGCGCTACCGTGACTCGAATGACACGTTAAATTGTAGATCCCGGTTGTTTTAACCGTTTAGCTATGTAGAGGCCTTCAGGCGGCTTAAAACTCTGACACCAGGGCTAGCCACCCAGCCTATACAAACTTACTTTTACTTATTTACAAGTTACAAGTAAGTAATAACTCATTTCGCTCATGACCGGTCGCCGGACGCGTCGGAAAATCATATCAAGTTTGCGGCGAATGAACTGAGGCAAGTGCACATGTCTGTGAGAATGCAGTCGGAAAATGCTTTCTTTTCTGAGTTAAGTAAACATTATTGGAAACTAGCTGTACTCTGGGGCCTTACAATCTTACACGAAATATAAGCTCAGTCATCTGGATAAAACTGGCTAGGTATGTCAAATGATCGTATAAGATATGTTATCTAAATGTTCAGTAGATACCTACTAAACTAAAAAAAACAGGTTCATTAAATGGGACATAAACCGTAAACTATAACTTTTACAAAAAAGTTTGCTGGTATTAAAATATGCGAAATTTTATTTTCTACCATAATGGTTTCCATAACTTTTACTCTAAAGTGCATAGGTTCTGAGATATCGTCCAAAACCTTTATTTTCAAGATGGCGCTTGCAGCTCTACCAAGATCTGTCAGCATTTAGTGATTTTATGCTCAGTTTAGAGATCCTAAACCTTATGAAAATAAAAAGATCGGAAATTTAGTGCAAAGTTGACCAAAAACGTTAGTTTTTACTGTAGTATCTCATCCAAGTTCGCAGGCATTGCTTCCAGCGTAGGTGCAGATGGAATGTATGTCGCTAGTGTTATGGATGTGGTCTGTGCAGTCTGTGGTAACTCTCACTCGTTGTGATGCTGCTACACTTTCCTGCGCGCGTGACCGGACTGCGGATGCCACTGATGTAACTGCCTAAATGCATTATCCTGCCGACTCCGGCACATCCTACCATGGCTAAATCATTAGGTCACACGTTTTCACACCCGGTCGATAACAGCCACATAATATGCGGCTTAAGCTATTTTAACATCCGAAACGTACATATTAGCATAAATACAAAATTTTATGAAAATAGTTACATACATTGATTTATTTGGAAGTAAAAATAATCCATCTCAACTTACATAATATTTTTAGTATTATATTATATCAGTGTAAATTTCATTCCACATTCCAAGACTCATCCTAATTTCGTTTGGGATTTGTAATTTTGATTGCATAGGAAAAATAGCATAATATTCTATAGACTAAAACTAGATCGAGTACTTGGAAAAAATTGGAAAAATGCCATGGTCCAGAGACTATAAGATTTCATTGAGATGGGTCAGAGCTTTGACGACCTACATTTACCTAGTATTTCCAGCCCAGTCAAAAATTTAGACTAAGGGTTAAAAAGCATTGATGGGAACGAGAAATGATCTAAGCTATTGTGTTAACATGCGTGATGAAATCACGACAGCCTTCTTAAATACAGATGGAAAGACATGACAAAAGATTTGCGTAAACATAGTCGATGCACACACTTGTTAACGATAGAAAAGGATGTCGTAGGCCATATCACATTTTGGATCGCTGTGCTATTGCTACCACCATAAACTTCCTATGCAAAACGCGACATTTACGCCCAGGATTGCAATATCCGTCCGCAACGTTTATTACGGGTTTATGAAGGCTTTGCACGGTTTAATCGAAGCATTGCCATCCGAAAATTACTAAAAGTCAATAAGCATTGCCTCACTTTACATGTCATGCGCATTTCGATTGGTTTACAAATCGAAACAACGTCTGGAGAAGAGCCATAACGAATTCGATCGAACATCAGCACTTTTGCAATAATAAGTAGCCATACATCAGGACCAAACACTCTGGCAGATCATTTAATACATTCTTTCAGTTCAAAATATTTTATTAATGAAGTATCCTAGAGCTAGGAAATAGTAAAGGACTCCAAAATCGATCAACATTTAGTGAAGGAAAATATTGTGAAACTACCTGCAAACTTTTGGAAAATCAATTAGATGTATTATGTAAATTCTCCAATCTGCCTCTAGGCTAGCGTGGTAGATTAAGGGTAGTAGACATAATCGTTCAACGATGGTAAGCCTATGACTAACAGTAGACTATCAAAGGCTGTTACAGAACAGTTTCGGCCTTCATTTTCTAGCAAGCACTCTCCAAAACTCTACCTATGAAATATAAATGCTTGTCATTCTAAATTACGTCTAAACCAGTTCTATTATTATTATATACTACGGGACTAATCGCGCACTAAAATTACGAGATAAATAAATACCTCATCATCCCGACGTTTCGGCCGAGTTGCATCGACCGTGGTCACGGGTAGGGGTTGAGTCCGTGACCACGGTCGATGCAACTCGGCCGAAACGTCGGGATGATGAGGTATTTATTTATCTCGTAATTTTAGTGCGCGATTAGTCCCGTAGTATATAATAATAATGTGTTCAAATCGCGATAGTTTAAAAACAACATAAACCAGTTCTACTCTCAGAGTTTAATGGTGACAAATACCATGGATGATTTTATTAGAGCAAATATATAGTCACACCCCCATACAAACTTTGACATTTAATGTAACGTTATTTTGTAACACAGCCTTCACCTCTTATAGAATCAATAGATCCTAACATGCCATCTTCAATACGTACGTAAAGTGCATTTGCATTCACATAAGTGCTGTGATTGATTGATTTAGATCCCATAAATTAACAGCTCTACTTTTAGTGTCTGATTAGGTGAGTAACCGGAGCATCCTCGATTGTTATCGTTAAATTACGTCGACAAGTAAGTTGTGAAACAAATTATTCAAAAAAGAGTTTAGTTTTTACATAGAAGTTAAATTAGCGTTTTGTAGTAGGTAAACAAATACTATTTCAAGCAAAAGTGTGCAAGCTGCATTCAAGGTAAAAATACCTATATTTTAATTATTTTAACATCTTGTTTATTCTAATTTACTTCTCTCGGCTGTATTTTAAAGCTTTGGAGTGCCGACGATGCACTATTAGCCACAGTGATACACAGACAGATAAGTATTAACAATTCCCATGGTATCTTGAACCTGAGCTGTCTCTGAGCTGGTCTGACGATTACCATCAAGGAACAGTTTTACTCGTTTTATTTCTAAAAAAACACAAAATATAAGTAACACTTGGTGTAAAGTAAAAAAAATCCTTGTCTATAGCCAATGCTCAGTTGCCGTACTATAGTGACTATCACAATTTATTAATATTCATTGTCAAAATACAAATTGGGACCAAACAATTGAGTTACGAGCTATGATATTTGAATACGTAAAACAGCCGAATTTTATTAATTAGCTCATTTAGCGGTATTTGGGGGTCCACCGCCACCGATTTGCGTGGTGGTGCACTCGGCTGAGCCCGCGCGGCCGGAGCATGCGTTCACAGTTGGTCACCTTGCAATAAGGTATGGTAGTCGCGTCTCAGGCAGGGCGAGAGTGGGCGACCTCATATAGCTTGCGCGGGAGGCGTTTCCTTTATTTCTTGGTGGTTCGCGGCGTGGTAGTGACGTGCGCCCACAGGACATCATGCGTGTACTACTGGTGAGTACCAACGCGACGTCCACCAAGGGCGCTTATTTTTGAAACGCTTCCTCAATTTCCACCTTGAATTTTGCTATCCCTTTCTTTAAAAACGTCACATATTTTAAAATAAACTCATTGTGCAATTAAAAAAATATTTCATCTAATCAGTGTCAAAATCCAAAACAATCCATTAGTGCAGTTTAATTACGGTAATAAATTCAACTTATCTAACAAGATCACCTTAAATACCAGCTAGTTGCACAAAAAAGTGAACTAAAATATTTTAAGGACACAGTGTCGTGAAAGTCGGTGTTGCTATACGTAAATGAAGTATGAACGTGAATATAAATCGACTTATTGGTACCGGACAAGCTCTATGCTGCGTTTCAATGAATGCTGTTCAAATCATACTAATCTATAAGTGCAGAAAATTGGACTTGTGTGATGTTTGTTACTTGTTCATACTGAAAAACTTTGCCGAACTTAAGTGAAAATTGAAATTAACGTAACTCATTATGGATTAACACTTAACATACTTTTAGCCCAAAAGAATTAGTTAGAAATCAGATAGACAGGCAATTACCAAAATTTATTTTCAAAAACTGCGTTTTTTTTACAATAGCGGATAAAATCGCGGGCGGTGCAAGTAACAAAATACTATAGAATCCAGGTCGATAAGACAAATGGCATTCGAAGCTGATATCGATTGCAACCTTGAAACCGAGTGAGATGACAGGCCGTTTCAGTTCATATGTTACATTAGTTTACCTCACAACATGATCGTGCCCTTTATGATTACCAAAGCCCGTTGTCATATTAAAATAGGATAGTTACGTAAACACGCGAGTCTTACGGACCAGCATTACGTTACTCGGACCCGCTATTACAGCTGGCTCTAGATACGCATAACTTGTCCTGTTTCAACACATTACATTAAATCATATACCTACATTCACCGCAAAAGTCAAGTTTTGATAATTGTACCGGTCTAAAGCGGAATAATCGATAATAAGTTTTGAAATTTTGCGATAGACGTTACTTAAACTTTGTAATGGTTGTGGGAATGAGAATGAGAATAATTTAAAATTTTAAGCAGGCCTTTGTGAGTATTGTAAAACTTTAGTTGACTATTGCACAGACAAGTGACTAGGTACTTGCAGTGTCGGCACTGGCTATTATTGAACCTTTGTAAGAATTAGTTCAAGTACTTAACGTGTATCTGTCTGAGTTGATAAATAACAGCAATTGAAAGATTCAAATCAGCAATCACAAAGCGCTTTGTTGTATAAAGTATTCAGTTCTGTTTAAATATAAACACTTTAATCATGACTTGTAAAATTAACATTGCGCGCTATAATAATGCCATTGCCTTCAACGTTTCTCAATAAAGATATGTATTTTATTATGCAAAAGTATGTAGTAGAGCACTGTGACTTACATTTATTTAAAACCAACTACGCATTGCAATTGCACTCGCTAAATTTTAGAATCTTAGTTTTATTTTTCTAAATAAACGATATAAACGATTTAAAATAGATAATATGCTATCAAAGAATATAAGTTAACTTCGTGTCAAGTTTGGATCATAATCTGTATTATTTTCAGACTAATAGTTTCTTTGACACAAATACACACATTAGCATAACTTATACACAAACCCTTGCTGTTGCTTTACTAGTGAGTTATGTTCAATACAGAATAAGTGAGTTCGTATAGGCCGGGTGGCTAGCCCTGGTGTCAGAGTTTTTAGACCGCCTAAAGGCCTCTGACATGGCGAAACGGTTAAAACAACCGGATAGATATAAAGACAACAATACGGAATAGAAACGTGCAAGCTGCTTACAGCGCGCGTTGATGTCTTTTGTATGGAGCAAAGTTGATAGCCTACAAACTTACTACAAGCTTAGAGAATGAGTTAATTAACTAGTTGAACTTGCACATGACAATACAATACAATACAATACAACAACACTTTATTGACACCAACAAGAAAACATAACAAAAGAAACAAAGACAGAAAAGGCACAAAAGGCGGTCTTATCGCTAAAAGCGATTTCTTCCAGACAACCTCTCTTGGATGCGAGGAATCCTAAATACGACAAGGACGGTGTAAACGTAAAAACAAAAATAATAATAATAAAATAATGAAAACCAAAAATTCCTAATCAACAATAAAATAAACTACATAATAATAGCCATACATAAATACTTCAAATAATACATACAATAAAAATAAACATACTTATACATAAATATATTACAAACAAATTAATAACGAGGAGTGATATGTGGATCAGTCAGAGAGAGCTTTGCGAGATAATGTTGCTGAACCTGGGCCTTGAAAGATTCAACGCTCTGTGCACGTCTGATAGTCACAGGAAGGTCATTCCAGAGCGCTACTGCTCGGACACTAAAAGAAAAATCATAAAAAATAGTAGAATGAGATGGAGTGGAAAGAAGGAGATTGCTAGAAGATCTAAGATTGACAGAGTGAGTGTCACAGAGAAAAGTGAAGCGAGAGCGTAAATATGAAGGAGAAGAAGGTTTGAAGAGAATGTTGTAGAGAAGGTAAAGTATGTGAGTATCGCGGCGAAGACGGATGGGGAGCCACTTGAGCTTATTACGAAATTGGGAAATGTGGTCATATTTCCGGAGGCCGAAAATGAACCGTATACATAGATTTTGGAGACGCTCAAGCTTGTCGAATTGCTCTTGGGTTAAGTCAAGATAGCAAGCGTCGGCATAGTCTAAAATCGGAAGAAGAAGGGATTGTGCTAACGCAACTTTGGTAGCAGTGGGAAGGAAATTGCGAATTCTTCGTAATGATGCAGAAGAAGCGTACAACTTTCGCTTCACAGATTGTATTTGAGGATTCCACGAAAGACAATTATCAAAAATAATACCAAGGTTTTTAACCTCGCTACTAAAAGGGATCGTAATACCGCTAAAGACAATTTTACTAAGCGAAGTTTTATCAATTCGTGCAATCATTCTAGAGCTACCAATAATGATAGCCTGCGTTTTAGTGGGATTGACTGTGAGCCCGTGAGATCGGCTCCAATATTCAATACGGCACAGGTCATCATTAACAGCTGCCACAGCCTCATCCAAGTGATCGATTGTAGCTTGAGAGTAAATTTGCAAGTCGTCTGCATAGAGATGGTAGAGAGAAGTGATGTGAGAAGTAATACCATTTATAAAGATAGCAAACAGGAGAGGAGAAAGAACACCACCTTGAGGAACGCCGGCATCAGTAACGCACCAAGAAGAGAGAGTATCTTCAACACGTACACGTTGCCGGCGGCCATACAAATAACTATGAAACCAGTCAACAGCTGTAGGAGATATGTTAATAGTGCGGAGCAGAGCCAGAAGGATATCGAAATCAACAGTGTTGAACGCATTGCTGAAGTCGAGTAAAGTAAGCACAGTGAGTTTTTTGTCATCCATTCCCCGTCTAATGTCATCGGTAATTTTAACAAGAGCAGTGGTAGTGCTGTGGCCTGAACGGAACCCAGACTGCAAAGGATTAAGGAGATTGTTACGAGTTAGAAAGTGATTTAATTGCGAATGGACTAGGCGTTCAAGGACTTTGGATAGGAAAGGAAGAATAGAAATAGGACGGTATTCAGAGAGTGATTTAGGTTTGGGCTTCTTGGGGATCGGAACTATGTGGGCTTCTTTCCAGTAGGAAGGCACCGCACTCAAGGAAATAGAAGTGTTCAGTAAATGACATAGGATAGGTAAAATTTCATCAAGGATTGGGACAATCATGTTACGGCTAATCTTGTCACTACCAACAGCATTCGAGGAAATGGATAAAATACTCTTCTTAACATCACTAGCAGCAAATTGACTAATGACAAAAGGGGAATAGTTGGGTGTTGGGATAGAAGAAAGATAGTTTAAAGTGGCAAGTTTATCGTTCGCATCAATATGTGACGCCGAGGAAAAATGTTGGTTAAGAGAATTAACATCAAGGTCACAAGGATTAGAAGTTTGTTGAGCTTTTCCAACACCCAATGAACGTAGAAATTTCCATACTTTCGCAGGATCACCATCTTCGACAGATTTATGGATGTGGTGGCGTTGCGCATCTCTACACATTCTATTGCAGCGATTCCGAAGGACTTGAAATTTTTCCTTATTAGCATCACTGGGACAAGCTTTAAATTTACCCTTAGCCACTGCTTTTCGATGGATCATTTTTTTAATATCGTCTGTTAACCACGGTGCAGGTAGATGCTTCATCTTGACCGGACGAATGGGGGCATGAACATCATAGAGTTGAATCAAAATAGAATTGAACAGGAAAGTCTTATCCTCAATAGAATGGGCATCAAGAACTTGCGACCAGTCAATTTCGCTAGCATCATTACGCAATCTCACAACATCCATGGCACCGAAGCTGCGTTGCAGAAGAATTTTGGGCTTATTTTTAGGAGGGCGAATTTTGTAAGAGAGATAGATGACATCGTGGTATGATAAATCATGCGAAGTGTGCAAAAATTGTCCGTGTTTGGCAACATGCTGCAAGGAGGAGACAAAAATCAGGTCTAATAAAGAGGGAGTGGAATTGGGGAAATGATGGGTAGCGCTCAGTGGTAAAATATTCAGGTTGCTAGCCTGAATAATCGAATTTAATTTAGAGCAACGAGAGTCTACTTTGAGCAAACAGGTGTTAAAATCTCCCATGATTACGGTGTGGGAGTAAGATGGGAGGAGATCTTCTAGAAGATTTTCAAAAGAAGAAAAATAGTCAATAGATTTATCAGGACTGTAATACACTCCAAGAAGTATTTTGGAATGAGAAAGCAGAATTTCCAGAAAAAGATGTTCTCCAGCATTAGCAGGCGGGGGCTGTACGGAAGTGCTGACAACAGTGTAAGGAATATTAGAGCGTAAATAGATAGCTACACCTCCGCCAGGCCTCCCAGTCCTATCATTGCGGATAAGAGTGAAACCAGGGAGAGAAAAAGAAGCGGAAGGAAGACAGGGCTTAAGCCAGCTTTCGGAAACTAGAACAGCATGCAGGTTTTTATGGTTGAAAGACGCCAGAATTTCAGGGTAATGAGCCGGAATACTTTGGGCGTTTATATGAATTACGTTAAAGTTTTTAGGCACATCTGAAACTTGATTAGATATAAAATCACTCAACGATGGTATACTCACAAAGCTAGAATCAGAGCAAGAATCATTATCTGATGATAGAGATAAAAAAATATCACTACTGCTACTATTATGATCGTCATGTAACATAATTTACAAATAAATAATAATAATAAAATAAATATATATATATATATTATATATACAAATAAAAATAATAACAAAAATAAAAAAATAAATAAAATTATAAATAATGCCTGTAACACACTTCATCCGCCAAAACTGGAAGAAATCACTTCATAAACTTATAACATATAAACACAAAACAGAATTAAAAATAATAAAAATCTGAAGTCAAAAAAAAACAAGCGGCTTAAATTGACAGAATTAAATTACATTAAGAAAGATGACACGTATTTAAAACAAATAGAATACTTAATTTGATAATTCAGGATTGCTTTTGGAATGCAATGAAGGTTAGATTAGGTAATTTGTATCGTAAGCTATATGCAATGCATAAGCAACTTCGTAACTAAAACTAAATTAATTGCGTGAGGTCAGCTTATGATGGAATAGTCATTATGAGTGTCATACTGTAATAAATATAAATCTTTGCATATTTGACTACCTCGGTGGTTCAGTGGTTAGTGACCCTGACTGATGGGTCAAAGAGGCGTACTGGGTTCGATTCCCACCCAGGGTAAGCAATTATGTGATAAACATAATTGTTTGTTGTGCCGGGGTGTTATTTAGGTATTATCCGTATAAGTATGTATTTAAAAAATATGTTTAAGTAGTACATCAGTCTCTGGCAGCTATATCACAAGCTTTGCTTAGTTTGGGGTCAGAGACCGTGTGTAAGATGTCCCCAAATATTTATTTATTTAAATGTTTATTAAAGTTTGTATTACAACTATATAATAAGGTTCTGATAAAGTTTCCAATTTAGCCAACTTGATTCGATTTGATCTCTCTCTACAAACATATTTTTTGTATCTACAATAGTTCAGTGCCAGGCGTACGCATTCATACCCCAACAATGGCCTTGAGATAGACATTATTTATACATCAATTACTCGGGCGAAAGAAAACGTGGGATATTGTAGCATAGTTAGAGTCTAATAAAATAAATGCTTTCTGACGCTCAGCCAGCATTACCTCATGCTGAAAACATACCACCAACCGGTTAAAATTCAATTCAGTTCTAAAATACTTTCTGTTATAATTATTTTGTTAAATAACTTTGCTCTGCGGTTACCGCTGCTTTATTTACTGTGAGTTAAACGTTCTTAGATATCTTACACGAAACTTCGCTTAATGGTGTTTCGGTTATGTTATTTTAGGGTGGGTTGCACCAAATTACTTTAACAATAACCAAACCCTGACCAGTCGTAAAACCTCTGGTTACGTCAAAAATATTTGAAATATCCACAGTTTTTGCGACTGGTTAGGATTTGGTTATCGTTGAAATCTCTAGTTACGTCGAAAATATTTGACGTTACCAGAGATTTTACGCCTGGTTAGAGTTTGGTTAACGTTATAATAATTTGGTGGAACCCACCCTTAGATTGCCAAAATGTTATCAATAAATATCAATTAATAACAATCAAAATTTAAATCAATCCGTTTAAAATTATAGTCATTCATAGTTTTTTTTGGAGATGGACCGTCCAAAACTTATCACGTAAAAATAGTGTTATGATATCTAATTACCGTGCACCATATATCTTCAACTAAAACAGAAATAATCGGCCAAGTGCGAGTCAGGCTCGCGCACCAAGGGTTCCGCATCATATGGAAGCCCCCCTTAATATATTTTAATTTAGTTATTTATTTTTGAAGGAACGTACATTTTAACATTCTGTGAATATTTCAAGCATCTTCCTGTTGCCGTTATTAATATCTAGCAAAAAATCACGTTACCTGTATGGGAGCCCCTCTTAATTATTAATTTTATTTAAGTTTAACTATTTATTTTTAAAGTGCATATAAATTTAAATATTCTGTGTATATTTCAAGTATCTACCTGTCACCGTTATACAGTTATACAGTTACATACAGCAAAAGTCGACAAAAAATCAGATTTGTTGTATTTGTATATACGAGTAGTATAGGTATTTTTTTTTCTGATTTTAGTATTTTTTTTATTTTTGTTATTTCGAATAGGTTCGCGTTTGACTACACACTGCTTGATGTTAAGCAGATGTGTGGTCTAGGGTGTAGCACGCTTACCTAGAAGATACCGATTTACTCAGGATTTAAAGACATCCATGTTGTACTTTAACGGGAAGACAGACCCAATTTGTTGTTATAGCGGCACCAGAAGTACATCATCTGTGAAAATTTCAACATTCTAGCTATCACGGTTCATGAGATACAGCTTGGCGACAGACGGACAGAGGAGTCTTAGTAATAGGGTCCCGTTTTCACCCTTTCGGTACGGAAGCGTAAAAATGCCCAGTCCATGCCTTCAACCAAGACAACAGTCCTACAAGATAGCTAATTACCGTAATAAGTTGTACTGTATTTAATAAGGCGCATTATTATCCTGTTATTCATAATTTTCCAATTAATTATCAATGTCTTTGACTTTGATGAATTTGACTGTCTCGGTGGCTCAGTGGTTAGTGACCCTAATTTCTGGATCTAACAGGCGTGGGTTCGATCCCCACCCAGGGCAAATATTTATGTGATGAACATAAGTGTTTGCTCTGTGTCTGGGTGTTCTATTTATTTACTATCTATGTATGTATTTAAAAATAAGTATATGTAGTAGGTATCAGTCTCTGGCAGCCATATCACAAGCTTTGCTTAGTTTGGGGTCAGAGGCCGTGTGTAACATGTCCCAAAATATTTATTTATTTTATTTTAATAATTTTAATGTTTGTAGCTAATGCAAGTGGTACCTACTGCGCCGTTTCATTCAAATTAATAATATCATAGTAAGGTTATCTATTACATTATAGTACACTAGTACAGGTATTAGCAATTGTACCATATTACCTAATAAAGTACCTAATAATGAAAATAAATCTGAATTCCCTGAAAATATGGCGTGCGCAATGTTACCTGAGGTTTATTAGTTAATAGAAACATTGTTTACTATTAGATAATGTTAAAGGTAACTAAACTTGTAAATGAGCGTTGCATGTTCGCGTTCAATGTATTAAGAAGATACGTAGGCGTGACGGTTTGACTGGCTAATTGAAGAGAATTGTGTGGAAAACTGATTAGGTATTGAGATTTATTGTCAACAAATTGTAAGTTATTTAACGGGCTGGGTTAACCAAAAATAAGTTAAAGGCGTAGCACAATAATCTCGTACGTAGAAGAAAGAAAATTATGCTAGGTCACATCTTTATCATCTATCATTATACTCATGTTGTTATTTTATAGGGTTCTATAGCCATAAACAAAACGCGATCTAATTGTACTCTCTCTATTTGCATTGTACCGGTTTTATTCTGAGGTCACAGCGACGATGGGACGCAATCATGAAAAAATCAAGCTAGCGAAAATGTTTTAAAAGAAAATATGTAAGATCGTATACGGCGGGTGGCTAGCCACGGTGTCAGAGTTTTCATATGGCTAAACGCATGGCTTAACGGTTAATATGACCGGGACCGAAATAAAAATAAGAACGGGAAAACTTTACTAATGTACCCTAGTATTATTTAAATGTGTTTTCTATTAATATATTTGCATATCGGTTCTTTGTTTCTTTATTTGTACCCATAACATCATTATCCTCAGATTTTAAGCTGCGCTCTTGGCGGTGGAGCAACCTTCACTTCTCGCGGTCCTCTGCCAGTGTTTTCACCTCCCTGTACGACATCTGCCTTTTCTTTATTGTAACCCATACTTATACGCAAAAAAATGATTTATGACTTTTATGTTTGACTTATGAGATAAAACCGGTATAACGTCAGCAAAATAACGTGACTCGCAAAATAAAGTATATTTTTATTTAAATATTGTATTTTAGTAAACAACCATCCATTAACAAGCTCTATTTGGGCTAGGTAAGTTGAGACTGGAACAAAACATGCTTATCAAAGTCAACAAACATACAAGTAATAGAAGCAACTGAATATCTGTGAGTAAATCTAGTCAGTGACCAAAATTCTTATCCGAATCAGTCCACATAATTCGCGCATTTCCTGGTTCACTTACATAAGTAGGCATACGAGTTTTGTATGTTTTGCCGGCGTGTAAGTGATACATTACTTATTTGGTCTATGATTCGTCGCCGATCCAACCTTGACTGGCGGAAGCAAGGCGCCGGGCGGCCTTAGCACTTTCAGATCTCGGTACCCGCCCTAACCTCACCGGCATTCCACATCAACTGATGCAATTATGGTTTTTATACCTTAACAATGAGAGTGGTCAAACTACCTTTTGTTTTTCTTTACTTCGCGAAATAATAAATAAATATGACAGTTATTGTAGATGCCAATTTATTTTATTTTATTACCAGTTTCTGAATCATAAAATTAAATATTTACTTTTTATCTTCATTTAATACTACTTATACAGGGTCATAGATAAGTATTAAACGCAAAACCTTTTAAGGGCGTATCTAGTACGAGTACATCTAGACATACAACTTTTGTACTACTTTTGAAAAATCGCAAAAATAAATCGTTTCTTCATACATATTTCCGCATGTTGACGAACTTTTTGTATGAAAAATATGCACATTTTTTCTTCGTGATTTTCAAAAAGTCCTAGAACAAAAGTTGTTTGTCTAGATGTACTAGAACCGCCCTTAAAAGGTTTTGCGTACCTATGACCCTGTATATTTCAAATAAACAATTTTAGGTTGTAAGAAATATTGTACCGCTATTTTGCATCTTATTTCGTCCGCTCATACAGCAAGTTCGTACATATTGAACTAGGTACGCTTTCCTTAAACATTTCAGTTGAGTGTCAGTAATTTGTACTTTGACAGTTCGACGCCCTGCGCGAATTATCACCTCAATATACAATCTTACATAGATAACTGTCATACTTATAAATAATAACAAAGGCATATAAGACACACATAAGATTACATAGCAAACGTTTTTTTATTCTAAAGCGAAAACAACCACAACGCGGTAGATTAGATATTAGACAAGCGCGTACGTATTCAAACTCTACCAGAGTCTAGCGCTTCCAAATATAATCCGTAAGTAGGTACGTAATCACTTAGGTTCTCATCACACGGCTATTTAGTACAGTCGACTGCGGAACCCCTCATCGGCTTTGTTTAAAAGTTCCAATAAAGATCAATCTCAAAATGTTTCATTAAAAGTGCGGTGCGCACGAGGCGCGATATTGCCCGTGTCTAATCTGTCTGTTTTCCCCAAAATAGTAAATTCACACGAGAAATGTCTGTCGTGATTCATAGATGCAATTACACCGATAGCATAACTAGCAATGTCCTTCGCATGCAACGCCTATACGTCGGAAGGCACGCAACAATAGAAGTTCAATAAACTTTCCATGTCCTTGCCTTCTGAGCCATAATTATAAACAAAAACAAAGGCCATGTGTTACAACACGATGGCTAAACTACCACTGATTTGGGAAAGCGGCGTTGTTGTAATAGTTATGGCGGTTTCCATGGCTATGGGCAAATTTTAAAATAAATAATTTTATGAGTTTCGCAGGCATGATATCAAGTACATACTAATTTAATACCAACACTGTTATATACCAGAATGCGGCCGTATTCTATCTCTAAAAGATTGCACAATTAACTGTTTTATTTTTATTATACAATTCTACAAGCAAAGACCTTCGCCTAGTAGGGATAGTTTTATTAAACTATCCTAACCAACTAAACATACTTGGGCTGGCTGTAGTTTAGTAAAGAAAACAATTATTATCAGTGTTATTAATTATATTTATAATTCTACTGTACGTATGTCACTGAACTCCTCCTAAACGGCTCGACCGGTTTGAATATTTTTTTTGTATGCGTTTAGGTGACGCCCTGGATGGTTTAGATTCACAAATCAGCCCGACAGATGGCACCGGGTCCGCTAGTTAGAATATAAAATACCTACTTAGAAAAAATATTAAAACCGAACGTAGGACGATAGTCTGAGGATCCGAAAAAAGCGCTTAAACTAAAAGAACTTGTAGTACGATTAAATTACGAGATTAGACTAGATGCTTCAGGAGATGAATAGAGTTAAAAGGAAATTCCAGAAACTTGGCAAAATGTTAGTTATAGGTACATACTTGGAGAAATTCGCGTGGTTGCAACAATAGCCGCCAACAAGCCGATAAGCTGCACTCGCTGGGTTGCTCAATTGTCAATGTGGGCAGTAAACGTTTGTAATTGATCAATACCTTAAGGCTTGTGGCGTAATATTACATACAATAAAAATAAGATCAGAAGTAGGCCCACCAGTGTCACACATGAATGTGCTACCAGTTACAAGAAGATATTTTGTAACAATGCTATATGTATGGGTACATATAGAAATTTATTTGAAATTATTGTACAATAGTAGCTAAAATATGTATGTAGCATTATTGAAAAATGTTTATCTACTATCCGATCACACACTAATCCTACAATTGCACAAAAGAGCTTCTCTGATTTCTTTTCGCGAAGCAAACGTTATTTAAAACGCGTATAAAATAACACCTAGCAGTACCCTACACACCTACACTTAGATGTCTAATATGCTTATTTCTGATATTACTTTTCAACATTTACTCAAGGATAATCAAAACAGATAGTGCGCGATCTAGGTCGCATCTACATGCAAAATTAATAATTATTGATGTATTATGATACCTATGGAACAAATTTAGGTAGGTACACCTACCTGCTGGGAAAATAAATATATATCTACATACTAAATGTATAGGTATAACTAAATTACAACAGAAAAAAGGTACAATAGAAAAAATATGAAATCCCTATGCCTAGAGCTTGATAACGTATCTACGAGTACTAATCCGTAGCGTCCGTAGCATATATGTGACTTGTTATGAGTGTACGAGTCACCAAAGGCCTAATTTAGCTAGGCCACAGAGCTGATTCTGTTATAGCGGACGTAACTATGCTAACCTAATATGACAAGTATTATCATTATCTTACATCCTGCAATTGTAACATTTGGTACGTTGGACAAAAAGTCACGGTTTAAATCTGAGTAATAACATAGCAGACACCCTTGCTAAGGAGGGCATGAGAAAACAGGTGGAGGATAAAGCAGCTAGACACTTCAAGCCGACAGCGGTGGAAGTGCGTGATCTACTGCGCCGTCATACTGAAAAAGAACAACAAAGTGTGTGGGACAAGAGGGAGGATTGCAGGCATGCCAAAGCTGCTTTCCCAGCCCTGAACAGAAACATTACAAACGATCTATTGAGGTTGCAGCGATAAGACCTCCGACTTATGGTAGGGCTCATCACTGGTCACTGCAACTTGAATACACACATGTATAAACTGGGAGCCACCGACAGCCCACCCTGTCGTGATTACCTGCAGGAGAATGAAACGGTAGAGCATGTTTTGTGGCATTGCAAGGCCACGGCAGAAACTAGAATCGCTTGCGGGTTACATGACGCTACTATTGCTTTGTCATCAGCATCGACATCATGATCCTCATCGCCATCTGGTATAACATCCAAGCCACTAGAGCTGTTAAGCCAGTTGCCCAGAGCTACGCTCCGTTATTTTAAGGAGCTGGGCTGGCTCGGGTAGACGCTGGAGGGGGAAATGCACAAAACACCCCATGCGGGACGTCAGTGCAGGACTTATCGCCCCTACTTCGAATGAGAATGTAACATTTACTATAATTGTACCTACTTATGTGGGGGAAGTAAAGATAGGCTAAAGATGACATAAGTTTGTTTTTCGGTAGGTACCTACTTACCACTTTACAATTACTACTGTACCTACCGCCCCTATGGAGCCTCCTGCGCCCACAAGGGGCGTTGTCAAACATATTGAGAAAGATTGCTCTATAACTAAGTATGTCACGGGTCAACTGTGTACGTACAAACAACTTCATCGATTGCGAAGTGCTTACATCTAGTGTGCGTCGGGCTATAAATTCGGATATAGGTTTTTTCTACAGGTCTCTATAGGTACTTAGCAGATATTGCAGATAAATGCTTTTTTGTCGCATGATATTCTTTACATGACGTTTTTTCTCGTACATAAGATAAACAAAAATACATATTATGAGCCTATTTCCATTGTTTCTCAGTAGAGTCAAGATGTCCATATAATTACTTAGCGTTCGCTTCCGGGGCCCACTGCACGCAGCAGAAGCAGACTAGTGTCTTTCGCGGAGTCGTAAACAGAAGCTGCGCAGACTACGCGTCGCTAACTATGGAATACATTTCATAGAAATACATAGAAACCTGTAGTTACACGGCGAATCTGTAGTCAGCTGCTGCTGCATGCAGTGTTTATTCGGTAAGTACCTAGGTTTTTTTCAAGCAGACCAACCAAGTCTTTTTTGACTGTCTACGTTACTTTAATTAATTCTAAATAGTTAACAAACACAATTTCCTCACTGCAGTGACGAAAGTAGAGCTTAATAAGTACCTTACTAACTATTAACAACAATTTAGCACCTTTGCATAAACGCTACGTTACTGTAACCATAATTGCAAAATACCTTTGTATTGTAATACATATTTCAAAGTCTCAGACAGAGCATGGGTTTATTTGTAGGTACCTAGGTAGGTATTTTTACGAAATATGACGCAAAAATATGTTGCAGCTACGCGTAACCTTTCACGATTATCTATAAAACATAGTGCCACTGCTTTATTAAATGCAATAGGTACCCACACTAAAATATAGAAACGATTTACTAACTGAACCTTGCCATTTCGTCTGCACTGCATCTCGGGCAAAAAATCTACACGTACATATTTATTAGGAGTAGGTAGGTAGAGTATCTATGAGCTACCTCAGAACGACTCTCATTCTTTGTTATGAAAATGCTATCGAAGAACTTTGCAGATATTTATCGTGGAAAGAAAATTTGAGTACTCGAAAATTCGCGTTTCAATTCTTCCTTTTTTGGTAGTCGTAAGGATAACAACGAGTCTTAATGTTTGATCTATCCTATCTATCATTGAATGCAAAGAACCAAGAACTTGACCAAACGTTTATCAGTTAATTGCCTACGTGAGGCAACGTATTGTGACAATGGAACTAGGGTAAGGCGTGTCGCGATACTATCAACTCGATTATAAGTCAGGTGTTATATGACGTACCGACTTGTGAGCAAGGTCTACAGGAAAGTATGCCGTGCCCGCTCGTTGCGCTAACGCAGACATTCCGTCAACCAAATCGAGCTTAATTTACGACCTCCACTTTGATTCGTTATTCGATTGGTTTCGCGGAAATGTGTGATATCATAATATACCTTTACCTACTTTCATCAGCTCAATATGCCTACTATTTACTGAATATCTAGACAAAAAACTTACGTTACTTTTTGTTTCATTTCAGATATGTATGCTGTGCGCAGTCACAGCCTATGCGCAATTTGACGGACCCACACCTCCCAGATTACAAATTCCCGGGGCTATCCAACTGGGCGGTGGAAGACAAGGTGGCTTCAGACAAGGCAGGCTGCAGGCCGCCCCCGTCGGTGGTGGAGTCCCCAGGATCAGGCGGCCCGGTCTCGCGAGGCCCTCCTTCAAATCCGTCGACGCGGCGCCGCGATCCAATCTCCAGTCTCTCGACGAGGCCGCCAAGCCCGTGACGGAAGAACCGGAAGATGAAGTAGAAATCAACACGCCGACTGCTTTCTCTCCCAACTTTTTCTCGACGCCCGAACCTCAACACGACTACTTCGATATCACCACCACGTCGCAGCCGAAGTCCCCGAGCGTGTTCAACTCCTCACCGTTCCCGCCATCGACCCCGTCTCCGCCGAAACCGGAGCCGATCAGACCTACCCCGTACAGGCCGCTCCCTCCGCAGGCGTTCGCGCCAATTAAAGTAGAACAAATTAAGCCCCAACCCGTGAGACTGCAGCCTTTATCCAGCAGACCTCAGAGACCTTCTTTCAGACCTGAACCTAGACCTTTCCCTGAAGAAGAGGAGCTAAACATTCAACCGGTGCGACAATACTCCAGACCCCAGCAGGAGCCTATCCGCGCCCCAGTCAAAAGCGCGCCTCAGCAGAAATATGTACCTTCACATAACAGGGAGAAGAAGCCCGTTGCGCAAATCATTCGCAAATACAGAGATGAGAACCCCGATGGAAGCATCACATGGGGATTCGAGAACGACGATGGCTCGTTCAAGGAAGAGACCATCGGAGTAGACTGCGTGACGCGCGGCAAGTACGGGTACGTTGACCCCGACGGTCTCAAACGCGAATACAACTACGAGACCGGAATCCCGTGCGACAAGACTAAGGACCCGCAGAGCGAGAAAGGTTTCATTGACTACCAGGAGAACAAAGCCGTTCTGCCCAATGGAATCACAATTGATCTCGCCAACATGGGCAAAAAATCCAAGAGGCCATTTAGATCACCTACCAATCACTAGTGTTAAGTGCTTAATATAATTTATTTTAGGGAAATCTATTTTTAAGTACAGCATAGTAGTCACGTAGGTGTTACTTGTGATGTAACATTCCACTGATGGTCACACATTGTGCCTTAAAATACAATGGATGAATGATGTTGTGGAAATAAAAAAACTAAAATTTTAGTAATTGAAGACAGTTTTATTATACTAGTTTAGTTGACCCCATTTCCTTTGTAGAAGTTTTGAAAGGAATCAAAACCTACACACAATAATTCTGAATTATTCATGAGTCAATCAATGAGTATACAATATCTATACCACCCTAAAGAATGTGGTTATTCATTATTAAGTTTTAATTCCAATTCCAGTCTTCTATAACTATATTATCAGAGAAGAATACACATGTTTTGATGAAATAATCAAGAAAAGAAACAACTGCTACAAAAAAGTTTTTGAGTTGAATAAGAATACAACTTAACACAGTAAATACTATTGTAGAACAAATAAATGAGGCTTCATGTTTTCAAAGCATAATATGCCTTTGATTTTAAACACCAATATGATATTTTAATTTTTATTATGGCAACTGACACAAGATAAAGCTTCGATGTAAGCCCCTATTTGAAAATAATAATGACCTTACCTGAAGGTTGCACAATTTTGATGATATTACTCAGATTTGAGTTGAATACAGTAATCAAAATAATAACATAAAAAATAATAGGTCTCATATTTTAAAGAATTTGACAGCAAAACTTCTTTACAGCATTATTCAGAAAGGGTGTACTGAGCCCAAAGGCATCCAAAGGGTGGGTGATACAGATCACCAATATGAACAACTATTACTATAATTGGATTCAAGAAAAAAATATCGGCTTTGTACTAACCATTGTGAATAACCCTGTATACCTGTTTTTTTGTTATGATTTATAGGCAAAATCAAACTTCTTGATGGCTGTGAAACTAGCTACAAGCTACACGAAACCCAATACTCACTCAGTTGTTATGCAAGCTTCAGTCAGGATTGGGGTTTGTGCTGCTTGTAGCTAACTTCACATGTTTGATTCGGCATATAGAAATACATAATATTATACTAAGCGCCAAGAAATCGACGGATGGGAAGTTATGCGCAGCGTTCTGCGCAAAAGCCGAAATATGGGTACGCGCGGGAGCCAGAGAGACGAAACACACCCGCCCGCCAACCTCATGCCTCCCGCGCGCTCCCTACGCCCGAGCTCACTACTTCGCCATTTGTATAGGCATTGTGCACACATGTGCAATAATTAGCGAATCACGGCGAAGTGTCATCTCACATCACACAACATCTCATCCGTCGATTCGTGTGGCGCTTAGTATAACATTGCAATTAAATTTAGAGCTCTCAAAAGCCTTTAGTAAATCTAGAAGCATCATAATAAACTACACTGCTGTAAATTTGTACATTTACCACAGCACTGTTTAAAAAAAAATTCTTTATACTTCAAACTGATTACTAATAACTAACATTTATAATAATATAATTGTACATAATTATATTACCCTCAATGACGAAGCATAGAAAAGCTAATCAGAATAACTCTAAGCATAACACAAAAATTGAACACATATTACATTAACAATTTTTCAGAAGGGTAAAAAACAGCTTTCATACATCAGTGTACACAATAACACTTTCAAATACTAATAAGGTATTATGTTTTTTTTTTTTTTTTTTATTGATAATTTTTACAAACCACAGACTCCAGGGTCTGTGCCCTTTGTTAACTAAAATTACAATTGGTAGATTATACTGTACAAAGAGAGTTAGTAGGTACTTGAAATTTTTAGCCTAAGTTAGTTAGTTGGTGCTAGGCGTGAATGCCACGAGCAGATCGGCGACCCGCAAGCAGCACCCGATCACGAGTGTGACACATGTGCCAGCCATCGCTCTCCTCGACCATATTTGAGGGAAGAGAGCGACCCGACACATGATGCTACCGCAAGAAGGAGCCCTCGATGGCGAGCATGAATGCTTGGGGCTTGGGGTATTATGTATTTAAGATAGTTAATAATTGTCCGTAAATGCATTCTAGGGTCTTATTCGCCCAGTACCACCAGACCTTTGTTTTATTTTACTTTGTAATTGGTCATAACTGTGCACTTTAAAGTGAAATTATAGTCTACTAGTATCTGCATAATTATGTCTTAATGGTGCAATAGATTCATTTTTATTTTTAAAGTTTGGCAAAACACTTATTACATGAATTCCAGAACATACATTTATTTATTTATTTCTTTTCTTATTCATTAAATTTTCTTTTCATTTACCATCCGCATATTTGCTCACATTTTATTACAATTAGTTTATAGCAATCATTAATACGGCCTGTTGTTCATGTATGGTTGCGGGCGCCTCATCTGAGGAGGCATCCTGTTTGGAGGAGTGATTGAAATATCTAAATAATGTCCAATCTGGAACTTGACTTGTGACAGTGTCTTGTTATCATCACCCCCGCGCTGCCCTGAGCATGTAACGCCTATCTCTCTCATCCGGTACGTCGGCGTTCGTAAGTCTGGATATACAATAGCAAAATCAAAATAGGTTCCCTTACGTCTTGTCTCTGGGTTTACTTCTTTAACGAGCCCGGTGAGTTCTCGCAGAGTAGCATCCATCCAAGTGTATATCTGAAGCTCATTCTGGGGTACAGATCCTCTAGCGTAGTCACCTGGCGAATTGTGCCGCCCAGTCGAACAAAATACTCGGAGCAAGAGTGGGCACGTCTGGAATCATAACGAGAAGTATACAGTAGTAAATTGTGATATAACAGATTACTCAGAGCAAAAGATAAAGGAAGAGACAAAAACGGAGCCTCACCTTCTCCCTATCAACCGGCTTCTCGATAGGCTTAACCTCTTCAACGACCATTGCCATTGATTCTAAACCTGCCATTTTCATATCTCAATGATAATAAAACTTCGACCTTACAATGGCATTAAGCTATCACAATATCTGAACAGTCAATTTGTACACAATTAAGAGATAACTTTTAATTATGAAAAATACCAGCAAGCAACAATCGACTGACAAAATTAAATGACAGCGTCAACTCGTCAAGTCAACAATGGCGAATGAACTAATTGAACAAAAACGAACGTAATCACAGACTTTACAAAATTCTGAAACAATCTACGTTTTCCGGGGTGCGTTTAAGCATTTGAATGTGATTTAACTATGTTTATACTGCAAAGTAATTTTATTACGGTAATTCAGTGATTTTGGTGTAAAAATGTTTTTTTTCTGCAATTTTGCTGTCTTTTATGTTTAATTATCTGTTAGTTTTTCATTGTATGCTTAAGCACTGTCACAGCGCAACTAACTGTCCTTGGTGGGATGTAAACAGCTCGGGTGTAAACCGCGCGTTCCAACCGCGGTTGAAAACACGCACCCGTCCACCAAGGACGATGAAGGTCATGTTATAATTTGGATTAAAACTGCAGTCTACATGGATGGCAACAAGCAAGGTAACCTCTGTTGGGACGCTGGTTTACAACCGTCAGGAACGTGCTTTAGTGACCTCATTGAAGTCATTGCTTCACGGTCGACTCTAGCGAGCGAGAACAATGCACCCAGATGCTGATAATCTATTTTGGCCTTAATTGCTTGAATGCTTAAGTCTAAAATTGTGTAATAAAATGTCCGGTGTCTCTTTTACGTGTAGGCACAATTTTTCTTATACCGTGGCAGAGGGGTACGCGTACTGAATTCTTCTCCAGTAGCTAAATTCTCTAAGATTAAAAATGATTTTAAATGCTATATTTATAATCTGTTGTCACTTGACTGCAAACACCTATAAGAGCTTACTACGTCACTAACCACAAAACAAACCGTCAAATACTGTTTACTTCTCTGCATTTTTTTAAGTTTGCGATCTTACCGAAGAATTAATCAGTGAATTACTTAATATAGTACCACGATGGAATCTGGATTCATTAGAGGGAATAGTTCTAACTTGCCAAAGATAGATTCTCTCATGGTGGCAAACTTTTGGGAGCCAATAATGTACGACACAGATAATTCACGACACGATAATGTACAGCATGATATTGTACGGCATGATATTTTGTGTCCCAGGCCATGGAATATCAGGCTGTACAATATCGTGCTGTGAAATACAGGCCGTACAATAACAGCCCGTGTCGATAATGTCCGGCACAATATTGCACAGCCAATAATGTACAGCCTGATATTCCGTGTCCCGGGACACAAAATAACATGCCGTACAATATCAGGCTGTACATTATTGGTCCGGCACGTATTGAACGACACAATATTGTACAGCATGATATTTTGTGGCCTCCATAGATAAAAAAATCTCAATCTTATGCTTCGTTTAAACTGAATTGTTCTACTGTCGTGCCAGTAGAAAAAGCGAGTAAAGGGTCCCCCACACTGCCGCAAACAGGGTGCAGCTGCGGCTCGGGTTTGTAAGGGTGATTTATATTAGGACGGGGCGGGTGACGGACGGGCCAGGGACGGGCTGGGCGCGGGACGGGCCGGATGGTACCGGGTCCTTATTTTAATTCAGTGGATTAATTTGATTTAATATTTGCAGACACCGTACCGTGTGCAAAAAAAGTTGAAATACATGATTAATAATCAATTATGGCTAAGCGCAAGTGTAGCGAGTACGACATTGTGTTGGCGTTTCCTCAACAGATTTTAAATTTCAGAGCAGAGGCAAGAAAAGAAATCACATCAGTTTGATTGAACGCGGGCGTAGCGAGAGATATTTTTAAGTGTTTTTGTTTAATGAAGGCTACATTGTATTTTAATATTGTATTAACGCTCCGCGCGAAAGGGCGCCTGCGGTGCTAAGGACCAAATTATAATTTCGGAACAGAGGAAGCAAGCAAAAGCATCCCAGTTTGTTTGAGCGCGAGCGTAGCGAGCGAGATTTTTTTCTGTTTTTTTGTTCAATAAAGGGCAGATTTTATTTTAATATACCTACCGTCCCATCTTGGATCCGCGTGAAAAGGCGCCTGCGACGCGTGATAAGAGGCGCCCGGAGCGCTCTTTAATGTCCCGCGCCACTGGACGGTCGCCCAACCGCGCCCTATCCTAACGCCTCTACTGCATATAATTATAATTCCGTATACATTATATATATACGGAATAGGAATAGGACACGAGTAAGATGAAAGTACAATGAGAAAATATTTCTTCTATCGAAATTGACGTAAAATATTCACTATGTAATTTGCCGCAAATAATGTTTCCGTTTACAATACGTTCGACATATTTTTTTGATGTAAATCTCATATTTGAGAGAAAAATAACGTAATTTTCGGGAAAACTGGAAATTTTACCTGGTAGCCGCCAAAAGCAAAGAAAAAAAAACAAAAGTCACAACAAAACATTAGTAATAATTCTTACATAGCATCACTCCATATACTTATAAATATGGAGGTCAGTGCGTAGCATGGACTAGAATCTTAGAAGAAAAAAAATCGCCCTTATTTTCCACCATAGACGAATGGTAATTTGCCAAGGACTTTGTATACTATCTGGACTGCGCACAGACGAAATTTGGCTCAAAGTTAGTTTAGGAAAATTCAACCTTAATGCGTTGTAACAAAACATATATTCCTTTGAAATGGCATAAGAGAGACGCTGTGCCGAGTGAGACTTCCCAAAGTGATGAAGTTGTCCCGCTCGCACTATTGCCATTTCGAAATGACACATATATATATGGTAGAATTATTACCTGTAAAGCCGCGACTGTCTTAACCATTTCTTAGTTTTTTTAACAATGTAGTTTGATAAGATTTTAGTTAAAATTGCGAATAGATGCCAATAAAACAGTTTGATATTTATTTTGCATTTTTTTTTTTTTTTTTTACTTGTGTTCAATACATGTTACAATAATATATAAACATATTGTACCAAGAAACCATCGTAGGTTTGTATTGGTACAAGATTCACCTCCGCGCTGATTCATAAACAATATAAATATATTTAGAAACAAACATATTAGTAAATTGTAAACATTTCACGAGACGAGTCAAACTACTTATAATGCTTACAATAACAATTTAAGTCACGTAGTCATAATATACCTCATTAAATTAATTGCTAAATTTAGTAATTATTTTACCAACGAAACAATACTACAAAATACCAATAAACGAAAAATTATGTAGGTAAATAACTAAATAAATAAATGACGATTCAATTTCACTGAGATGCTGTGATTTAAAAATAGGCATTTAGAAATACATAGGAACCATCCTCTGACGCGCTGATAAGCAAACCAGTTTTAACACAACACAGGTAATAATAACTTTATTCTACTTTGTACTTTTTAGCGTCTCATACCTTGGCAGATGTTCTGGTTGACCGTAACAAAACATTGATTAGTAATACATATTTAGTATTACTAGAAAATATAAGCAAGCAATAATTTATTATCTAATGTATAAAAAATATGACTATAAAACTGTACCTAGAAATGTTTACAAATATAAAACAAATGAAATACTTAAATAAGGTAGTAGGTAGGTACATCCATAACAATAAGATATCAGCTGCTCAAATTAGGTCAATAATGTCTTCTTCTGATCTAGCCGCAATGGGTTTATCATTGTCATTTTTGCGAATTAGCACCTTGCCGTCTTGATACCATACATGTTTATATGTGGGCCTTAGCTTTTGCTGTGCTTGCCAAAGTAGTGCCTTGTTAGCTTTTGTTAGGGCCGGGCGTAGTATTACTTTCATCTTTGCATTAGTCGAGGCAGCGCCGCTGATGATATTTTCTACCCGCATTTGTGTTTTTCTCGCGGCACGTACCCACAATTTAGCTTGGTCAATTTGTTGAAAACCTATTTGTATGACACTATCACATTTATTACGACGTTCTATTTGTTTTACGTAGGTAATTTCAGATTTACTTCTATTCAGGATCTGGGACAGTTTTAAGGATAGGCCATTTAGATTTTCTTCCGGTAACTTAGGCAGTCCAGACAGTTCCAACACGGTATCCAAGCGATGCTGATCAATTGCTTGAACCAACTCCTTGAGTGCCTTCACTTCAATTTGTAGACGTGTATGTTCAGTTTCGAGACTAGTGTACCTACTACCTAGGTCTTTTATCTCTTTATCGTGCCTCTCAACTGTTTTTGTCAGGTCATCGATTTTGCTACAACATTTCTCTAACGAATATTCGATAGGCAGCAATGCTTTTTTTAGTAGTTTCTCCATCTCGGTAGTAATATTTTTCATTAACTTTTCTGTATCAATACAGTAGCGGTCTGATATACCACCGGAAAAGTTTTCTCCTTCTTCCTTGTCTTCTTCCGGTATTATGAATGAAGATTTCCTGTTAGGTGAGTTGTATTGACATACTTCGCAAGTCCAGCCGATGGTATCCGCGTTACGCAACGCCGCGAGCTGTTTAGCTGTAAGTCCTGAGCATGTTGAATTTGCATGTACTATTTTAGCACACATACTGCACTCCAGTCCCGGTGATTTTTTCGTCAGTCCCTTATCACAATTAGCACACTTCGAAGTTACATTCGGCATTTTAAGTATATTACGACGATAGCCGCGCGCGCACTTTAGATATGTAAACAAACTCGTCCGTTCAACGCAGCAGCGCGGGAGGGAATGAATATACCTACGTCTTTATGATTAACGGTTATTTTTTATTTTTGACTAGAGTATCACCGTCGATTGCCAATGGCGTACTATGGTGTATACAAAGAAGTGTAGTAGGGTGACTATGCTGGACATATTTCTTAAACATGCTGGGTGTACAATTGGTGTATAGTCGTGGTTGTCATTTTTAATTTTTTTGGGTTGTAGATTTCAAAATTGGCATCCATTTTGGAATTAAAAACGGCAGACGTCACTTTTTTGAAAAAATCATGGGTGTAGTTTTCGAGGTTTTTTGGGGTGTAGATTTCAAAATTCGCATCCATTTTGGAATTAAAAACGACAGACGTCACTTTTTGCTGAAAGTCGCGATGGGTGTCGCTTTTGAGGTTTTTCGGGGTGTAGATTTCAAAAATGGCATCCATTTTGAAATTAAAGATGGCGGATGTCACTGTTTGCAAAAGTCGTCATGGGTGTCGTTTAATAGGTTTTTGGGGGTGTAGATTTCAAAAATGGCATCTATTTTGGAATAAGATGTGGCGGGTATTGCTTTTTTGAAAAAGTCGTCATGGGTGTCGTTTAATAGGTTTTTGGGGGTGTAGATTTCAAAACTAGCGTCCATTTTGGAATTAAAGATGGTGGACGTCACTTTTTTGAAAAATTCGTCATGGGTGTAGTTTTCGAGGTTTTTGGGGGTGTAGATTTCAAAAATGACATCTATTTTGGAATTAGAGATAGCAGATGTTGCTTTTTTGAAAAAGTCGCCATAAGTATTATTTTTTGAGAATTCGGGGGTTTATATTTCAAAATTGGCATTCATTTTGGAATTGAAGATGGCGAACATTACTTCAAAATGGATGCCAATTTTGAAATATACACCCCCAAAAACCTCGAAAACTACACCCATGACGACTTTTTCAAAAATGTGAATCCGCTATTGTTTATTTCAAAATGGATGCCTTGTTTACTACGGAAGCGATAAAATTCTGTTAACTACGGAAGTCTATTCGTGGGCAAGTTTTCGTGACTAAGATTTTTCGTGATAAGGTCTATTTGTGACCAAGTTTTCCGTGAAAAAGTTTTTGTGAAAAAATTTTTCGGTACTGATATGGGTTGCGTGATATGTGTCAAGATTACATATATAAAATTTAAACGTTATTAAACACCGTAAATATGGATTCCAGACCATTACTGTCGTCACAAAAGTGAAGGAACTCATCGAGATCTACATTTCCGATGACAGCTGTCAAACTTAAAAGTGGTTTATCTCCGTCATTATTAATTCTAGACCATTGCTGTCTTAACAAAAGTGAAAGAACTCTTCAAGATCCACATTTCCGATAACAGCTGTCAAACTTGAAACTGAATTATCTCCGTATATATTAATTCTAGACCATTGTTTTTATGGGGATTGGTTTTATAGAGATCTTCAAGGAAGGCCTATGCCCAGCAGTAGGCGTCTTATTGCTAAAGCGACGACGATGACGAAGGACGACGAGTTAGGGGTAAGATAACTGCGATTCCTGCGTGCAGTAACATTCCAAAGAAAAATTATATCCCAAGATGATCGAGATGATTTGGTCATCCTACTTGGAAAAGAGACACAATCATCTGATGTGGTATCCTTGTCGGCACGTTTTTCTTTGCCAGTACTCAATCCTGTTTGTATGATAAATCCATGCCGTCAACACACTATCAAGTGACCGGTTTGACTGTGATTTAGTTCATTTTTTAAATGTTATCTGTGGCTTCGCTGATTTAAAAATAATTAGAGTGGTAGACAGTGTTGCAAGCTTATCACTACTTCCACAAATTAATTATTGTTTAAACAATTTACGTAATAGTATTTATATATATTCGGGCTATAAAAATATGTTCATCAAGCGTTTAAATATGCTAGCCCCTAGTTAGCGTTTAAAAGTCAAAAATAGAGCCACTGGAACGTTTGTTATTTTGTGGTAAAACTCCCAACCATAATGAGTTATATCATTGTAAACAATTTTTACTACGGCACCGACATAGCATTTAAAAAAAATATATTTTTCATACAAAATTCCAACTCGAAATCGACAAAATGTATTAAACAACTGGTTTAATTTTCTCAAATTTCGAGTCGGGCTTATAGTAAAAGTTGTTCAGTATGAACGAAATAATAAATAAAGTATACGTATCAATGGTGTCGATTTTGGTGCGCCCTCGCTAACTAAGTTAAAAATCCTAACCTATTTAAATTTAACTCGCTTAGGTAGAAATAGCAATTTTGCAGAGTCCACCTAGTTAAAAATTGAATGATGATTAAAGAGTTTGGGTTCACCCTAAAGGAAGTTCACAGATAAAAAATGTACTTAAAAATAAAATAATAAGGCCGTCAACAAACCGTCAACACACTATCAAGTGACCGGTTTGACTGTGATTTAGTTCATTTTTTTAATGTTATCTGTGGATTCGCTGATTTAAAAATAATTAGAGTGGTAGTCAGTGTTGCAAGCATATCACTACTTCCACAAATTAATTATTGTTTAAACAATTTACTTAATAGTATTTATATATATTCGGGCTATAAAAATATGTTTATCAAGCGACTAGGGGCTAGCGTTTAAAAGTAAAAAATAGAGCCACTGGAACGTTTGTTATTTTGTGGCAGTTTTGCCAAAACCAAATGAGTTATATCATTGTAAACAACTTTTACTACGGCACCGACATAGCATTTAAAAAATATATATTTTTCATACAAAATTCCAATTCGAAATCGACAAAATGTATGAAACAACTGGTTTAATTTTCTCAAATTTCGAGTCGGGCCTTTAGTAAAAGTTGTTCAGTATGAACGAAATAATAAACAAAGTATACGTATCAATATGGTAGTATACGTATCATATGGAAATTTGATAAATTTAAACATATGTCTTATTTTATCCCGCTTTACAGAAATAATATTAGTACTCTGTCGTACTGAAGTGCGGTAATCTCATTGAGGAAGAAATCAAATGGAGATGGTGCAATGACATTTAGATACTTTGACATGTCATAGTTTACAAACCGAAATAATAATCATATAGGCGTCTCTTTCAAATATACGTAATAAGAATAGACCAACAGTATACAGCACAGTTTCGCTATAGTGTTTATATTTTTCGTGACTTGTCGCGCGTGCCTGGTTTTTCGACTCAATATGGCGGTTTGAGTCGAAAAACAATAGTGATGTTCTTGTATCAAAAACAATATCGATATTTTGGTTAGTTTTTGTTCGTGTTTTTGATTTGCTAATTTTTATTTCATTTCACTTTTCATGTCAAATTTGACAACTGTCATTCCAGAATTAATACAAGTAATATGGCATGACAGGTGTACAGAAAGTAATGGCTGTCAAACTAAGTAGAATTATTATCTCCGTAACTATCGAAGCTAGACCATTACTGTCTTAATAGAAGTAATAACACTAAATGAGTTCTATTAGATAGTTCTAATGACAGCTGTCAAAGCTTAAAAGTGAATTATCTCCGTAACTAACGAAGTTAGACTACTGCTGACTTCACAAAAGTGACAGAGCACAATTAGATCTATATTTTAAATGACAGCTGTCAAACTTAAAAGTGGATTATCTCCGTAACCATCGAAGTTCGACTATTGCTGTCTTCACAAAAGTGATAGAACTCAACGAGATCTATATTTCGGATGACAGCTGTCAAACTAAAAAGTGGAATACCTTCGTAACTATTAAAGCTAGACTATTGCTGTCTTCACAAAAGTGATAGAGCTCAACAAGACCTACATTTCGGATGACAGCTGTCAAACTTAAAAGTGGATTATCTCCGTAACCATCGAAGTTCGACTATTGCTGTCTTCACAAATGTAATAGAACTCAACGAGATCTACATTTCGGATGACAGCTGTCAAACTTAAAAGTGGAATATCTCCGTAACTATCGAAGCTAGACTGTTGCTGTCTTCACAAAAGTGATAGAACTCAACGAGATCTACATTTCGGATAACAGCTGTCAAACTTAAAAGTGGAATATCTCCGTAACTATTAAAGCTAGACTATTGCTGTCTAGACACAAGTGATAGAACTTAACGAGACCTACATTTTAGATGACAGCTGTCAAACTTTAAAGTGAAAAATCTCTGTATCTATTGACCTTAGACCATTGCTGTGTTTACAAAAGTGATAGAGCTTAACAAGATCTACATTTTATATGACAGCTGTCAAACTCAAAAGTTGATTATTTCCGTAATATTGAAAGCTGTCATCTGAAAGATATTATATTTCTCTTTGAGCTATATCACTTTTGTGAAGACAGAAATGGTCTAGCATCGACAGTGACGGAGATATTCCACTTTTAAGCTTGACAGCTGTCATCCGATATGTAGTTCTTATTAAGTCCTATCACTTTAAGTCTAAGTCATACCTCAGTAAAGCAGTGGAGACTTTTCTAGAGGTGTCTATGGAGTTTTGGTAACAACACGGAACGACATGATACTTCACATTATATCTCTTGCCCACACTCATGCACGTAATTCAGCTCATAATCAATGAAATACCACAATGTTTCACTAATTATCACTGATAAAAACACAACTTTAACAAAATAATACAATGAGGCGACTGACTTTTCCGCGTTCCCGCCAAAAAACTCGTCCTGCCATTCTAGTGTGGATTCTTGTATATCTGCAACCTTGACATCTGTCATTTTTTAAATAAAATATTTGCCATTATGTTTGATTCGGCTTAAATTAATTTGTGTCGATAGTTTTATCGATAGGTACGGGGAAATCGATAAGTGTAGTGTGGTAGTAACAACACTAATTCGCCATATTATGTGCGGTGGATACGCAGGTATTTCTTGTCGTTAGGGCAACTCCATTTGATTCCTTCCTCAATGGGTATCTTGATAACCCATGATGGCAACACCTTTTGACGTTTCTCACAGCTTTTTCGAACTTTGTTTTTGTTTTGTTAATTCTAGTAATAAAATGTAATGATCATATTATTTAAACCATTTTACATATTTTTGTATTCAAATAAGGGGTAGCTGTATACGGGTACCTACGACGGGGGCGTGTCTGGGGCTTAATAAGACCATTGAAACAAACCATCATAACCTGAATATCAGCTATGTAAATCGTCAGTTTGGACTACGTTACTAGGTCGTTTACTCCGAAAATTATGTATATTACCTATCTGAGGACGTCATCAATAACACCCAGGTAAAGAATACATCATAATACTACACCCATGTGCAAAAATTGTTCGCCATAGCCGTTATATAGTCGGTGGATGCTATAGGAATATCCAATCCAGACTGAAGCTCAAATAAAGCTACGCGTGGATTATATACCTATTGCGCAGCTTGTAGATTCAGCTGAGCCTATGTCTACTCATATTGTCGAAGGAAAGAAAATATACATAGGTTATACCTATAAATTAATGTTGTGTTTTTATTTCCAGCTCAGAAACATCTTCAAACTACAGTGACAAGTCAATTGATGACTGTGCTTAAATCATCCACAAAAATAGCTGGTTGGTAGTTCTAAAAACATTGCCAGTGCACTAAGACAAAGGGATCATTAAGGAAGAAAAAGTGCAACAACTGACCTTGACCTTGTAAAAAGTGTGTGTATGTGCTATGAGCTTTTTGTTTTGCCAGCCTAAGCAAAGTGTGCCAAATCAAACTTTATGGTGTCTGTGATATTTAGCTATAAGCATGGATAACCTAATCCTGACAGAAGCTCGCTTCAGAGCTGTGTGAGGATTGGGTTTCGCTCGGCTTGCATCTAATTTCACAGCTCCCAAGATTAATTCAGTCTATGCGGGACATCACTTACTTTGATATACATATATACTTTGTACTTTCACTTAAGGACTGTGGCTCTGTAGATATTTGCTCGAAGTTGATAGTAGGTACATAAATTTTGGTTGCCTTAGCTGATATAGATAATTGTTCTAAAATCTTTAATTAGGCTGTTACTTGTAAAACTTAATCTTATTGAATATACTGAAATAACTTTTCTTTTTATTAATTACCTTTGTCGATGGATAGGAAATGTGAAGCTTTCATAGGCTGAATCAAACTAAATAGATGAACAAGTCATTTGTGCAGTAACAATTAATTGAGATGTCAGCGGCACTAGAAATGAGAATTTGCACAGCTTATAGCCTAATTTGCAGATACTGTTAAATTTGATTCAACCTATACTACTGACAAGAATACTTGGTATTGAATAAAATCTATTGTACTTTTTTATTTCTTTGTAAGTACTATTTTACTTTGGTATGCAATGGAAAATGAATGAATAAAATACAAACTATATTACAATCAATACTCAACTTTTTATTTCAGTATAAATGTATTATATGTAATAGTAACTATTTGTCTAATTAACTGAAACCCAGCCGACGTGCAGCTTTATGTGAGCTTCAGTCAGGATTGGATATTGCGCTGTTTGTAGCTAACTTCACATCCGCTGAGTCGTATAATTTGGCCTAAGTACACAACACAAGTGCTGTCCCTGATGTCAACTCGTCAGTGTTCATCTAGAAATGAAAATCATAGATTAACATGTGTATAAAACATGTATAATATAACTATAGTACTACATATTTTTAACAACATGAAATATTTAAAGAATAGGCCGTGTCAAACAAGTTAGCAGATATGAAGGTAGCTACAAGCTGCGCAATATCCAATCCTGACTGAAGCTCACACAAAGCCGCGTGTTGGTTGGATATTGCGTAGCTTGCAGCTAATGTAGCTGTGGTCTCTAAGTAATATTGTGAAATATTTAATTGCTTTTTACAGACTTCAAAAATGGATGTGTTATGTTTATGACATTGGTTTCCCCTGTACCTACAGGGTATATCTGTTTGTCTTGTAGGTACTAAGCCAAAAGGGGGTGATTAAAGCCATCATTATGAACAACTTTCACTATGGAGCTAACCCAGAATTCATGAAAAAGAAAGCAAAATTACTACTCGCTTTAATTTTGTAGTGTGTATTTTTTTTTTTGTTATTTTAAGTATGTATATGTATATATGTAGTAACTCTGACACCAGGGCTAGCCACCAGGCCTATACAAACTTACTTAGTATGTATGTGTATGTTTTGTAAGTAAGTACAAATATATTTTTGGTAACGCACACCCCCATCTTTACTTGTTCTATATTCTTATTCCATCCAAAGATTGCCTGGCAGAGAATGCTATTAGTGATAATGCCGCCTCTTGTTACATCTTGTTTCTTGTAAATCAAGCTGGCTCTGCAAATATTAGAATAGATTCAAACATTGGTCCCATGGAAAATCTTCAACTTTATTCGTCTGGTCAGTTTCCGTGATTGCCATACGGGTCGAAGTTGAGCAAAAGTGGCTCTAGCTTTAGCTGTTCTTGAATTTATGTCTTCTTCCGTTCCTTCAGTTTCAGTAACAACACTGCCAAGGTAGGTAAACTGCTGAACGCGCTCTACCTTTTCTTGACCAATATGTAAAGGTGTGATATTCTTCGTTCCAGATCTCATCTCTTTCGTTTTTTTGATGTTTATCTTTAGGCCTGTTGCTGCTGCTTCTTGTTTGAGGTCCTCGATTTTAGCTTGCATATCTACGCATCTGTGACTAAGGAGGCAGAGGTCGTCAGCGTAGTCTAGATCGTCCAACATTTCCGACAACCCCCATTCTATACCGCGACGCTTATTCTTATTCACTCGATTCATGATGCCATCGAGGACTATAAGAAACAGCAGAGGTGAAAGAAGACATCCTTGCCGCACACCAGCCTGTACCGCAATGCAGTCTGATATGAGTCCTTCGTAACTAACATGGCAGGTGTATTGTGCATACATGGCTTTGACCAGTTTTATGATGCATGGAACTCCAATCTCCGCTAAACGTGCCCAAATACTGGACCATTGCACAGTGTCGAAAGCTTTTTCGAAATCAACAAAGCCTCAGCAGTATTTTGAGAATAGTTGAGGCTGAGAAGACGGACATGACATTTTTTTGCGAAAAATAGTTATGTATCTACACTAATATTATAAAGAGGAAAGATTTGTATTTTCGTATGTAACAAATAAACTCAAAAAGTACTGGACCGATTTTAATAATTCTTTTTTCATTAGAAAGCTACATTATCACTGAGTAACATAGGCTATATTTAGTACTAGATTACTATAGTACCTATTTATGTCACCCGTGCGAAGCCGGGACGGGCCGCTAGTAGTCAATAAAAGCAAGATATAAAGGAATATTATAATCTCTGTTTTTCTGTAATCTGGTTGATTACGCGGAGAAGGCCTGTAGTGTATAGCCCGCGACAAAAATCAGCTTGTTCGGGTGGTTGTTCCATGTTTAGTCTTCCTAATATGCGATGTTCTATGATTTTGATGATAATAGTAGAATAAGCCGTGGTGGTCAAGAGGTAGTGACACCCGCCTTTCAATCGTGAGGTTGTGGGTTCAAATCCCCGGTCCCGTACCAATGAGTTCTTTGATTATTTATTGTCATTATTTATTGATAATAATTTATCTAAGCAATGAGTTATTTGGAATTTATGTACCGAATTTCACACCACTGGCTTTTCGGTGAAGGAAAACATCGTGAGGCAACCTGCATACGTCCGTAGAAGAAATTCTATGGCGTATGTGAATCCACCAGCCCGCACTGGGCCAGCGTGGTGGATATGGCCCAATCACCCTTCGTGGGTAGGCCTAAGTCCTGCAGTGGACTATTAAAAAGGCTGATACAGTACAGTATAATAGTCATTATTTACATTTCTTTTGTTCGTTAATTTCAACAATCGAGCTTTATTTTATGTATAGTTTACAAATATTAGACAAATGTGCAAAATATACAACTCTTAGTTTTACTACTAAGCTTAGCAGAGACTGCCGGACTAATGTAACGAAACACAAGATTATTTTTTGCAAAAATTAGCATGACCGACTTCATCCGTGTACAGAATTCGCGAATATTTCGCACGGATCGATGTAGCATTTTTCACATTATTGTTGATCTATCAAAAATGGCTCAGCCGATTTCGATAAAATTTAAGTGGATCCAATTTCGAAGTATACTTTTTCAAATAAAAAAATAATTATTGAAATCGAACTACTAAGAAAAAAGTTTGCGTGGTTATACATAAAAATGTGATAAATACGCGAATTGTATACCTCCGCCGGTGGTTCGTCGGTCAAAAATGGCGGCGGTCGATAGCGTTTCGGTCAAGAGACAAAACGCGACCCATTACGCTTATAACGCTACATACAGCGCTCTGCCTGTATCACGTTACTCACTAATTCTCTATGTAAAGCGAGAGAGAGAGTGAGAACTTTCGCACTTGAATTTCATCCTTGGCACGTACTTATAGGCGTAATTAACACATTAGACGTAATTTTATACATGGAAAAAGTGTCTTCGTTCGTATGGCTAGTATAGTTTATTATTTCTCTGTAGGTTAGAGCAACTAGATAACAACAATGTATTTTATTGCGAAGGAGAAAGTTAATATGTGAATTTTAAAAAAATCGTAGAAATAACCGAAAAAACCGGTTTTATAATTAGAAAAAACCGAGTTTCTAATGCGGTCGGTTATCCGGTTTTTTCGGTTTTCGGTTAACCGGGTTGCATGCCCTAGTGTGTAGGGATGCCATACGCCGTCATGTTTACGCATCTGTCGATGATGAAAATCCAGCTAGAGTCTCGAAGTTTCTCAAATCAATGGGAATTGGCAGTCGTGTCAGTCTACTTCTCCTCTTAACATTGATATTAATGCTCTAAATCAACATTTTTCTTCTGTCACCGCTATGTCGTATGCGGAAAAGCACTCGATTATTAACTTTCTTTCTGCCATTCCAGTTCCCGATTTTTCTCCTTTTACTTTTACTTCTTTTACCGAATGTGATGTTAGGAAGAGCTTAATGTCAATTTCCTCCAATGCGGTGGGTGGTGATAATATAAGCCGGAACATGCTCTTGCCCATTATTGACATTATCCTTCCCATTCTTTGCATTATTTTCAATAACTCCACCACCAGTGGAATATTTCCTACCGCCTGGAAAGATGCAACGATTATACCCTTACCAAAGAAGCCCAATCCTAGTTCCTTTTCTGAATATCGTCCTATTTCCATCCTTCCTTTCCTGTCTAAAGTACTGGAGCGTCTTGTACACAAACAACTCAACAACTTTCTCAACAGACATGACCTCCTCAATCCTTTCCAATCCGGTTTCCGTCCTGGGCATAGCACTGTGTCTGCGCTAGTCAAAATCACCGACGATATCCGCTTGGGTATGGATGACGGTAAGCTTACTGTTCTAACTCTGTTAGACTTCAGTAACGCTTTCAATACCGTTGACTATGACATTTTGTTAGCAATAATGCGCTCTACTAACATATCTCCATCGGTCTTAGACTGGCTTCACAGTTACCTGCATGGACGTCGGCAGCGTGTTCGCCTGGAAGATATATTGTCTTCTTGGTGTAACACCACAGCTGGTGTTCCGCAAGGTGGCGTTCTTTCTCCCCTACTCTTTGCAATTTTCATTAATTCTATTTCCCACCGTCTTACTTCTTCCTACCACCTTTATGCAGATGATCTCCAAATTTATACACAAGCCCATCTTGATGACCTTAACAGTGCCATTACTACAATGAACGCTGACCTTGGCCGAGTCCTTGAGTGGAGCGATTCTCATGGCCTAAAAGTCAATCCTACTAAGTCACAAGTCATAATAATTGGCAGCTCGTACAAGAGAATTGAGTTGGCTACACTTCCTAGTGTAATATTTAATGGTGTTCCTTTACCATACAGCGAATCTGTAAGAAATCTTGGGGTAATATTAGATCGTACGCTAAGCCGGGATGCTCATTTGAAATCCATTAGTGGTAAATTGTTTGCCTCTGGCAGTTCATTAAGACGGCTTCGAAACTTCTTACCCACTGCCACCCAGGTTGCGCTCGCACAGTCTCTTCTTCTTCCCATTCTGGATTACGCTGACGCTTGTTACCTTGATCTCAGACAAGACCAACTAGACAAACTTGAGCGCCTTCAGAATTTCTGTATCAGATTCATATTTGGTTTACGGAAGTATGATCATATATCCCAATATCGCGCTAAGCTCAAGTGGCTTCCTATTCGCTCTCGTCGGAATGCTCATATCCTCTCTCTCCTTTATAATATTTTGTTCAACCCTTCCACCCCACGATACCTAAAAGAACGCTTCTCCTATTGGTATACATCCCACTCTATCCCTCTTAGATCCACATATAACCTCACCCTTATGACTCCTTCCGCTCGTTCTGAAAATTTTTATGGTAAATCGTTCGCATTCCAGGCTGTTCAGCTTTGGAATGCATTGCCTGTGTCCATCAGACGCGCTCCATCTCTGGCGGTTTTTAAAGAACTTGTATATATTCATTATATGTCGCAGTTGCCGTCTCTCTAGGTTGATACACATTCACTTTCAATATTACTGTTCCATAATTATTTATTTTCGCTTATTTTCGTCATCAGTATAAGCTGTTTAAATAGAGTAATTTATAGTTTTCCGATATTTTATTATTTATTATATTATATATAAGTTTATTTTATATTTTGTATGAGTTGGTTATTATTAGAATGTATGTTGTATAAGTAAGTATATACATATATCACTTTCATACACACTCCGTCGCCTAAACCTTTAAATTAATCCTTCACAAGTAACGGTTGCCTGGAAGAAATTGCTTTTAAGCGATAAGGCCGCCGATTGTAACACTTACTATAAGTTCCTAGTCTAAGTTTTCCTAGTTTATTTAAGTTTTGGTGTGGCAATAAAGAATTTATCTATCTAATGTATGTTGGTATTAAAAAAAGAATGTTATTTTATTATTGAATTGATGCATAAACACACAAAAGAAGAACACATTTTGCTATGCTTAAAAAAAACAGATTGAACAGCACATTTTCTAAATTAAAGGATAATTTTGGAATATCATTGTCTTATGCCAGTAAATTATTTTTAGCAAACATACCTGTATTAAGTAGTTTTCTAAAGCCATTTATTGTAAACTTAGACAAAAAACTAATAAAAAGGAACCTTCCTATAGCATTTAGACATAACTATCATAATATCAGCTGCATTATCGATTGTCTAGAAATTGACATACAAAAACCATCAAAGGCTCTTCATCAGGCGATGACCTGGTCCGAGTACAAAAAGGGTAATACTGTTAAGTATCATATCATAGTATCCTGCACTCCTAATGGATTAGTTAATTATATTTCTGAAGGGTTTGGGGGTAAAACAAGTAATATTACCATAGTAGAAAATTGTGACTTTATTGATAGATTACAACAAGGAACTTGCATCTTAGCTGACAGAGGCTTCAAGCACCTTGAACAAATACTCCACGAACAGGGCATAAAACTTTTAAGGCCACCTAGTGTAAATGCTGGTGCAAAATTATCAAAAATTGAAGTCCAACAAACTAAAATAATCGCTAGTTTGCAGATTTATATTGAAAGGGTAATACGACTGAGGGAATTCCATATGCTAAAGCAACATTCAGTGATAAATTACCAATATACTTCGTGTACTCAACCATGTCATTATTATTGCATGTGCTCTAATAAATTTGCAGGATTCTCTAATTAAATAAAGTTCAACCTAAAAACATGTACAGCTGATTTTGAATACAAAATATGTATGTGTTAATTTTTTTACCCAATTAAATTAATAATAGAAATAAATCAATATTGATTGATATGAGTGAAAAACCCTGTAAATCATATATATATTTTATTGTACTAGTTTTTAACCGCAGCTTCGCCCGCATTATATTTTGATTTTTGACCAATTTTTGACACAATATCATTATAATTTATAGCCTATGTGTTATTTTGATATATAAGCTATATTATTGCAAAGTTTCAACTCAATCCGTTCAGTAGTTTTTGCATGAAAGAGTAACAAACATCCATCCATCCTCATAAACTATAAACTTTCGCATTTATAATATTAGTAAGATAGTACACCTAAGGACAAAATTTAAAAAATTAGGAGTCATAGGTGGAATTCATACTGAATGTTTATGAAGAAAACAGGATGACTGATCCCATGATCATGATGGTTTCAACACCATTGAAATATCGGGCACTAAGAATGTTTAAATTATCTCAGTAAGAATGTTGTTTAAAATAATAATTGAAATAAGATTGTACAAAAGGTGGCCTTATGACTGCCTATAAATCTGATGAAATACATATTGTATCAGGTTACTTACTACTAAATTTTCTTTCTTAAAGGTAGGATTTATGTAACAATCTCTTTCAGGTAACCTTTAGTAGAAAAAAGTAAGTACCTGAGACAAAACTATTTTATCAGATATATAGGCAGAATCATACAAGTCGGCGGATGTTAAGTTAGCTACAAGTTGTGCAATATCCAATCAACAGCTTGCATGCTAGCTTTGAATATTGCACATCTTGTAGCTAACTTTACATCCGCCGTCAATAGCAATAACAATAGGTTGAGTCATACAAATTGGAGGCTGTGAAGTTAGCTACAAGCTGTGGATAACCCAATCATTATGCAGTTGTTTAAGTGAGCTTACTCAGGATTTGCTATATGCAGCTTGTAACTAACATGACAGCCCCAAGTAGTATGATTCAATCTATACATAAAGTACATAAATTATCACATATTTATTACTTAGAGACCAATAAACTTAAGAACAACTTTATTATTTAATATTGTAAATCACAATAAAAAAACCTTTTTTATTTAATAAGTTTCACAGACTGGTGCTACGATACTAAATAGGGTATATATTATGTTCCCAAAAAAATAGTTAACTTTTTTAATAAGTTATTAACATAGTCACTTTCATGTCACTAAAATAATGTCAACATCTTTAGTTTCTTTAAAGTTGCAATCGGCAACACAGAAAAAGCACTTTTTTAATCCAGTCGCATACATTTGCAATTGCACCTGGGCCTTGCATTATTTTCTCTGTAATACAACCATTCTTTAAATATGAGTCCTTAGTTTTTGCCTTGGTGGGGCATTTTATTTTGATAATGGCATCCTTTATCAATCCATCGGAAGAAGCTGCAATAATAGGATTCTCTTGGCAAACATAAAGCTCACATGAAGATATTCGTTTTTTTAATTTTGTGCCAACTATCTTTCGTACAGATAGTTCTAAATTCCGACCTCTTTTCATTGCTGCTGTATCAGGTTTTTTTGCACCCATTATAGTAGCAACCAATGAACCTTCTGGTGTTTCACAAACACTTTCTTCATGTGCCTTTGATGCTGTGATACGACCATAATGCATCTCGTACCACAAGCTGCTTTTATGCTGCCTCCTTGTAGCTACTTCTATAGCGCTTATTACAGCTGAAGTATAAGTTGTTCTCATTACATCTATAACTTTATCAACATTTACTTTAATTTCTGGAGATTGGTCCATTATAAAATTATGTAATGAGTAATTCTTCACATCTGTATTTTTAAAAGAATCCTGATATTTCAACAGTTCACATTTGTCAACTTTCCTCTTTTTTGCTTCTGAAATAAATTCAGTATAAAGTGCTGAAGTAGTTGGTCTGTGAGGTACTTCTTTTTTAGACATCTGCTGCACCGTGATGTACTTTAAAGAAGTCCCAACTTTGGATAAGGTGGGCTTTTTCCAATAGCATTCCATGGATGTGCATGCAGGTTCCTCAGACCGATGATGGATCCACATTAAAAAATCAACAGCATGCTTGCATCCTCCAGCTGAAGCAGCACAGTCATGGCACTGACAGGTAATAATTTCGTTAACATGCTCATTAACTACTATTGTCACATTATACCCTTTACTTCTCACTTTATGCTCTGGGCACATTTTACATTTCACAGTGTTAATTCCATCCATCCGGCTTAGTTGGACATAGCCGATCGCATCGTCTCCATAAGATTGTCTTGCAGACCTGTGAAACAAAGCAGATACTATGAAAAAGACAATCGACACGAAATATTTTGACATAACCTAAAATGAGGCTAGAAAATTAATAATTAATGAACATACGCAAAGGTTTGTAAATAAATAAGTCTACGTGGTACTTACACTGCTGTTTTTACGTTTTTTAGTTCCGCAGAATAGTAATCAACATTATTCTTAAAGAAAAGTGCAACCATAAAAGCGTCTATCTCGTCAATGTTGTCAAATAGCCTGGCTACTTTATTCTGAGCTTTATTCCAGTTTAATATTTTATCTGTGACGATCGTCTACTATTCTCGTTTAAAGGAAGCATTGGGAACGAACAGAAGTCAAAGACAAATCGACCAATAGGAGCATATATATCTCAGCCAATAAGGGCGGTGAAGCTTTTTATCATGCCGTTCAATACGTGCCGGACATTATCACCCCGTGCAAATAATGTACGCCCCGTATTTTACGACACAATAATGTACAGCATGATATTTTGTGTCCTTTTCTTCGTGACACGTTTTATCATGCCGTACATTATTGGGTCACAAAATACGGGCTGTACATTATTTGCACGAGGTGATAATGACCGGCCAGTATTGTACGACATGTATTGTACAGCCTGATAATTGGTGGCATGGGACATGAAATACGTGCCGTGCTTTCCTGGCCGTACAATATCGTGTCATCAAATACGTGCCGTACATTATAGGGACTCCCGTTACCGATCATACCAAGTTACCAAGGTCATTAGTCGATTAGAGTTGAAGTTTGTAGACTTTGTGGAAGTGAAATTTACAGAAATCAAATGTGTTTTTGAATATTCCATGTAAAAATGAGCAATACAGATAAAAAGACTGATATACCTGAAGTCGGAGAAGTAAACGGCAGCTTAAGTCCTGATAAAACTCGCTCAGGATGGGTGAAGTTCGAAGACGAATCTCCAGAAACAAATGTTTCACTTCCACCAAAAGAAGTATCAATAGAAATATCAACATCTACCCCGGTACCAAGCACATCAGTTCAACAGCCACACGTTCCCGCCGTTCTTAATACGGAAACCGTG